>JAHWFO010104687.1:310578-402162 GCA_023313115.1 Rhysida immarginata | reverse complement strand
ATTGCTCTGGGTCATCTGTGCAAGCACTCGATGATCAGTCTGTCAATTTCTTGGGTCTGCCAGTTCGTGGTTGCACTGTTGTTGCTCCATGGATCTTCCACTTCTCAATCACATTGTCCATATTTGTACGGGGTATTTGTAGAATAACGGAAATCTCATGGACTGACTTGTTGCACAAGTGGCATCCTAGGATGGTTCCACGTTGAAAGTCGCCGAACTCTTTTGAACGACCCATGTCTTAATAATACGAAGCAGATGTATGTCTGAAAGTGCGTGATATTATCTAAATAATTTACATGTCATTGTCATGCGATATTTAGCACATTCCATGATTTATGAGGGGTGTCCCTAAACTTTTGAAAGGTTCCATAGCATATATCTGAAATCCACTGCAGACGTGGTTAGGTTCTTCCATCAAGAATGGACCAAAATATGAAACCTAGTAGAAAGTAAGCCCAGAATGGTGGCTGATGTAATTTCAGCATGCGGAGGTCCAGGGTCATATTAAAAGAAATGTATTACTTTCCATTATTGTGGAATAATATAGGTTTCAGTAAGGAACTTTTTAAGTTGATTGTTTTGATAATGTAAGCTCGCACATTTGCATCCAGTTACTTCTTTATTCTTCTGGTCAGTCAATAAATTACCAGGTATTGCTGAGTGTACATGTATTTTATCTGAAAATGGACCCTCTTAATGTGCATACAGGGTTGTGCATAACCTTTTGCTAGGGGTCTGGAAAATAAACAAAACTAAGTGGAATGTTCTGCGGTTGATAATCAAAAAGTACGTTTATTTTTGCTTTTATCACATCAATATTTAGTGTGGCCACCACCTGCTTCTCGAACAGCACGCATCCGTTTCGGGTAGGAGCGGAGGAGTGTCTCAAACAGAGCTGCGACGTCTTTTGCCACTGTTATTAGCAATGATGTTTTTGCTTTCCTGTGATAATTTCTCGGGCCTACCCTCAGCAAATTCGGCATGGCAGTTATCATAACCTTTCTTCCAATTGTCCGTCACTCATCTATCCGATCGGTTTAACTTGTTCGCAACCCATTTGCGATTAATAAAAGACGCACCTGCTTCCATTGCCTCTCGATATGCATTTGCACGAACTCTATCCATGAAATGCTGCTCTTCACTGTCATTTATTAAACCAGCCATATTTGTTTGATACCAATAGACGCACAATGAACTACTCTCTGCCGAAGCGTCATAAGAGTGTGCTACAACGCTGCGGTTTAAGTCGCAACCCCCTAGCAAAAGGTTATGCACAACCCCGTACAGTACAGTTGATATGGTCTCTTAAATAAGCTATAATCATTGCATGTTCAACTTGTTTTAAAGATTTGAATTTATTTTTTTTTTGTCTCATTAATCTCTTTGATCTAGAAAAGAAATGTAGAAATAAAAGAATTGGAGCAACATTTTTTAAGTAATGTACAGTCTTTACGTGGACAACATAATGGAAATCATACGAATCATGAAAGATATCAAAATTTAACCAGAAAAATTTCTGATTGGGAAACAGCAGGTAACTTTTCTCAATTTAATTTATACAGTGCAGCAAGTTTAAATCGGGACTGTTGCTATAAAAAAAAAAAGCAAGAGTTCATAGAAACTTTCTTATTTTAGATTATTCAAAGTAGGACCCTCCTGTGCCCTGGTGGCCAATGCATGGAGAGAATTCTGTAGCTCGTTTTATGTGATGCTGTTTATAATCTGGTTGAGTAAGAACCACTGGAAGTGGATTTCAGTTTAGGAAACAAAATAATCATACAGAGCTAGATCCGGTGAATACGGAGGGTGGTTCAACACACAGATTCCCTTTTGAGCCAAAAAGTCCTTCATAATCACTGCCTTGTGACTTGAAGCATTGTCATGCAGCAGATGCCACTGGACACCACCCCAATATTTAGGTGCTGCAGCAAACATTTCAGTATTTCAAGATAAAATGCAGCATTAACTGTCTGTCCTGTACGCACAAATTCCTTAAGCACAATGTCCTTACTATCTTAAACACCAAGCGAACTCTTGATTTTGGATGGCACAATTTCTTTCCTTGAGAGCTGGGAGACTTCTGATGTTTTTTTGATGGATCATATTGAAAAACCCATGTCTCATCTTCAGTTATATAAAGTGTAATGTTTAACATGATTTTTGGGTCTCTATTGCCAGTAGCAATCTGCTCTCTGCTGTGTTCAAATCTGACAAATTTCCATGTTGAAAATCTTACAACATCGTCTATGCTCGATCACACCACACGTATCAATGACGTTCAAGGTCAAGGAACTATGCATTGTTTGTAAGATACCCCTCAGTTGTTCCCTTTATAGAAAACCTACTCAGTAGTGCCACCTACATAGGAAAAAAAATCGGTCCAGATTTCAACTTGCTTTATTATGTATATTTAAACATAAGAGCCTTGAGAAATTTATAAAATATTTTTGTTTTGGGCTGTATATCAAATACTGCAGTCAGCATTTCAGTCACTCAGGGATCACGCTTGCATAAAATAAACTGTCCATAGTGCAAAAAAGAATTCAAGAACAACCAAGTACATGGTTAAAAAAGAACGTGTGTAGGCAAGAGCCATCTGCAATCCTGTAATCACACTTGTCTAGTAATGATTTTTCTTAATCATTTCTGCCACTCTTCCTGTGAAGGCAAAAAGTGACGAAATAGTTAAAAAAAAAAAATGGACGAAGTGATTGCTGCCTATAGCCAATTCACACAACAATTCACATTCTTGTGTGAAATTGTTTAAACAAAATAATAATGATAAAAAAAAAAACTCGAAGAAACTAAAAAAATATTTTGAGCTTTATGCTGAAACGAGGTTTTTTTTTTTTTTTTTTTTTTCCCCCCCAATAATATCAATATACAACTCCATAGATATCATTTGGTTTCTTCCATAGTAACAATTTGTATTGCCTCCTGAATAAACTCTGCTTCTATTTGCCAAATGTACTGACATCACAACCCGTAGGCAAGTACGTATCCAGACTGCAGCTACCTTACTGACTGTCGATGTCTTGCCTTGCCTTGGCTGGCCACCTCACCAGATCTCTCTCTAGTCAAGCAATTGCGGGGCCACATAGAGAGACAGATCTCTTGCTTTGTTTGCAGTCCATACGCTGAAGTGCCAAAAATCATGGGATATCTCTTCAATATCATGTAGGACACGCTTTTGCCCGTTGAAGTGCAGCAACTCGATGCAATATGGACTCTACCAATCATCACAAGTCCTGAAGAGATTTTCAGCCATGCAGTTTCAATAGCGATTTATAATTGTGCACGAATGGTCTTCTGTTAATATCTCCTATACAGGGGTTGGACAAAGTAATATGAACACCTTTGATTTTAGACGTTTTGTCGAATACGTAGAAAAATACTTGGCGAATTACTCTGAAACTTGAGGGGTATAAAGAGCATGTTACATCTTGTATATTTCATTGAAGGTTTTGTCCCGAAGGTAAATAGGGTACCAGCAATAAATTGAACAAAAGAAATAATGTTTGGGATCACCCTGTAAAAATAATGCTTGAAATGCGTTGTAGCTGTAGCATATGCTTAAGAGGCTTCTTTTACTTATCTGTGTTCATTTGTATGATAATTTTTTTTTTTTTTTATAATGTAATAACATCACTGGGGAAACCCAGACCAGATATACCGGAAGAGGTACCCAATGTTGTTGCCCAAAACGGGGTTAATGGAACAATTAAATACAAAAAGCATACATAAAATAAGTGGTAGTAAAATCATAAAAAAAAATACCAAACAAATGGTGCCAAGTCAAAGAACATCAAAGAAAAATTCAAAGGAAAAAAAAAAAAAAAAAAAAAAAAAAGAAAGAAAAATTAAAAAAAAAAAAGTTAATGAACATGTCCAGGGAAGGGGAAAAAAAAAAGTAATTAAAACGTAGACCTAAAACTATCTATATAAATACTTGACAATTTATACGTCAGATTATGCTTAGCAATTTGAGTAAGCCATTTATCTGTTTTGAACAGTGTTTTTCGATGTCTATTACATTTAGGAACATATAAATGAATAGACTCGAGTATACTGGGCATAAAAACCTTTCCCCTCAAAATTTTTTTAAACGGATTCTCCAGACTAATAGACAGAACACGAGACAAGTTAAAGCTCTCCACCGAAATAATATTGGAAGAACGACTGAAATTACTTTTGGTTAAAAGAAATTTCTGGAATCTAGAAACTTTGTGTTGTAGCACTGAAAAGTCATAAGAAGGCCCGAAATACCATATAATGCACAATAGACGATTTTAGGGATTATTAAAAATTTTTTCCGGATTATAAAGGTCCTTTAAAATAACCCACACATTTGTGTGGGGGGGGGGGGGAAGACAAGTGTAGGATTGTAAGTTTTTGTTTTCAACAAATGCGAAACCCCACGTGCAAATTGAACAATAGGTTGCAAGTGTTGCATCACATGCGAAAGAACGATAGCTCGCGCTTCGAAGCTCTGTGAGTGATCGCTTCGTCCAAACAACAAAATGGAGTCAATGAAATGGGAACAGAGAGCAGTAATTCGTTTTTTGACATGTGAAGGAGTTTCAGTTTCTGAAATTCATCGTCATATCCAGAAAATCTATGGAAATGACTGCCTAACCTTCACTCGTGTTTGGGCATGGAGCAAGAGGTTTTCAGAGGGGTGGTCATCATTGCAAAATGATCAATGACCTGGACAAGCAAACTGCGCCATCACGAATGATTCCAAAGCCAAAATTGACGCTGTCCTAAAGGAAAACAGCAGAGTGGCAATCGATGTCGTGGTTGCTAAAACTGGCCTTAATTTTTAAATCGTGTATGCTTCATTTTACCTTTAATTAGACAATACTAATAACCATTAGTAACTTTAATGGTTATTTGTGATTATAATTATTCATTTGGCATTTGTATTATTTCATAATCTGTAATTTTTTTCTTCTTTTAATTATAGCTTCTCTTTCATCGCAAAGTGAAAATTTGGACGATTCAGATTTGTTATTAACCGAAGAATCCATCAGTACTATTTGTCCCATTTCACGACAAGAAATGGTTGAACCTGTTAAAAATAAAAATTGCAAGCACACTTATGACAGATCTAGCATAATGATGCTCGTTAAGAATCGAAAAGGAAAAGCCTGGTAAAAAGTTTTTTTTTTATTTTTTATTTACCATAGTTTTTAGAATATTGACTGCATTTATTTTAAACCAAAAAAAAAAAAAAAAAAAAAAATCATAGCTTCTAGAGTTTAATAAAGATCGAGCTACTTAGTTTTAGCATTCCATAGTATTTTAAATAGCAATTGAATTATTTACACAGCCATGTTCATTATTTTTATATATTTAATGAAACTTTTATAAATTTATTAATGAAATATGTAAATAATTCTAGTAATCTCATTTTAATGAACAAGTATTTCTCCATATTTCTTTGGCGGCGGCCATCAACGAACTGACTGCTGATAGGGCAGTGATAGAGCATACTGTGACATCATAACATCTGTGTAGGCACCAAAAATCATTGTGAATGATGTTATTGACACAAATCCTCATCTACAGAAAACTTATTTTCTTTTATATTTTCTATCTTTTTATAGAAAAATTTTGATGCACTTAAACTTTTTGAAAGGGTAGCTTGGAGATGGGTTCTTTTATCAGCAAAAATTATTCGACTCCCCTGCTATAGATAAAAACATGGTCCATTTGACTTCATGGCTTTAAGGGTGTGTCTAAAAAGCTTGACCAAATTCGACCGGAGAATACAGATTGTCGGCCTTGGTCTGTCTTGCCTGATCGCCATTGTATGATGGGACAATGCAATTGTGGGAAGTGAATCCATTATCATGGATAAATTAAGGAAAAATTAATTTCATGATATTAAGACAAAAAATAAAGGCTCAAAAATTGAAACTGCCTCACAAAATGAAAGTATTCTTTTAAAATAATTAAATAGAGAAAAATGAAGCAATTTTACCACCCTTTTTCTTAAAATGAAAGTTTAAATTTTATCACTTAGATGAAACAATCTTATTGGCAAAAATATTCTGACATCACAAACTGCTCCAGGCAAATAAAACTCCATAGACATTCTGGAAAAATGAATCTATTTAAATTTCTTTTTGTGAGAAAAAACCTGAAATTAGAAAGAAAAATATATAAAATGTGTTGTCATCAGGAACAAACCTGTATGCAAAATTTAAGAGCGAATGGAAAAGCGTAAGTGCTTCAAAATTCCACTGAAAGGTTCCGTACCATCTCACAAGATCCAAGAGCGAGCAAATATAAGGGTGGTAATAAGGCCACTCAGTCCGATTATTAAAGTGAAAGTATTCAAAAATATATATAGGCTGGCTTTGTCGGCAATGGAATTTATGGGTTTTGAATTTCAATGGTTTTGATTTCACTGTACATTTTCAAGCTGTACAACATAAAAATGCATGGTACTATACAATTTTTATTTGCTCTAAAGGTTAATATGATCAGCCACTTGAGTTTCATTAAGGAAACTTACACTAAGCAATGATAATGTTAGGTGAGGAAGTTTTTGTTTTGATTTTAGTGTGATCAGCTTTGACTGTGACAGACCGAGACAACAGCAAGGGCGGTATAGTTCCGACTGTGGCACCCGGTAGAGAATCAGTATTTTGGGACATCACAATAGTCTCCAGACAGTGCTTATGGGATGACTTGGGCATGATTGGGCTGGAATAGTTGGCGACTGGTCGGACTTCTTAGATACTTCTTAAATTAACCAGTCTTTGTTTAATCATTTTCTAACAGTAAGATTAATATTCTAACCCTTTAGAACAATAATTAACCAGCCACTTATATTTTTATTCATAAATTATGAAATTTACATGTTAAGCTATTATCGGGGATCCCACTCTACCCCAAGATGTTATAATATCACCGTATGCTCTATTGCTATTGGTCAGCAGGATACTGAAGAAATAAGGAGAAGTACTAATTCATTAAAATGAGATTACTATAATTATTTGAATGGGTGTCTGGAAGAAGGGCATACATATATTACAATTTTAAAATTTTACAGGAAACTCCAAAAACTAAAGGCATCTCATTTTGAGATTGTAATCACTGCAAAAATCATATATGCCTTTCTTCCATTTTTTAACTTTCAGAAAGTACAGGTACTATCATGGAATTATAGTGATTAGAAAAAGGAAGAGGCTTGAAAGGGAAAGCATTTTCACAGTCGTTTATTCATCAAAACAAGAATATAATAACGATTCAAAATTCAAAATTTCTTAGTCGCAAATGTTTTTATAGTCTTTTATATGCTGATGATCTGAAGTTGTTTTCAGCCATACATGACTGGAATGACTGTTATGAGCTTTCTAAGGCGGTAGACAATGTTTATCGATGGACTATTGATAACGGACTTGTTTTGAATGTTGCAAAATGTTTTGTGTCACTTATTCAAGGAAAGTAACTAATTTTATATATGATTATAAATTATCATACAATATTATAAAACGTCGGAACATTATTAAGGATCTAGGTGTCATTTTTAATGCCAAGCTTTCCTTCACTGATCACCTTGAATCGTTACTTTCAGATATAAACAGATGTCTGGGAATCATTAAACGTCTGACAAATTTTTTTAGACATGAAGAGACATACTTGTTGCTCTTTAAAACAATTATTGTGTCAAAGATCTTGTATGCGGTCTGGATCTGGTACTCTGGAAACGTCACAATTATTGGAATATCTTCAAACGAAAATTCTCAATTTGGTTGGTTCATAGCTCGAGCATTACATCTTCCTGACAAACATAGATTTGTTTCTTCTTTTAACATTACGAATATCATTAATAGAACCCTTTTTAATATTTTAAATAAACTGATTCAAGGGAAAATTACATCAATTGGAGTACTCGAAGTAATCGGTTTTCATGTTCCCAGTGCTACTAGGAACCAATCTGTCCTTGAGTTCGTAGGTAAATCACCGACTAAGGTTTATTACTGTACTTGATCCCGCTTTTAAATTAATCTGTTTCCATAATAACAATCGAGATTGCTTTGACGTCTTTAAATAAAGATCTGTTAGTAATTTTTTTATACATGTTTTTAACATTGTTTGTACTTACAACCCGAGTTGTGATTTTTTTTTTTTTTTCTCCCTCTTCTCTGTTTGACATGGGGTTTAGGCCTTTCGGTTTTCTGGTCGGATTTTCCCAGTTGCTGTTATTCTATTACCTATTTTTGTTGTTCTGTTTTTCCTTTGTTCTTTTATTTTGTTCATGGTTGTCCATTTATTTTACTATTTTATTTCTTTTATTGCATTTGTTTCATTAACCCCGTTTTGGGCTCACACCTGTTGGGGGACATCATCGGGTTTGACCTTCTAGTCTATCTGGTGGTCATTTTCCCCTGTTGTTACATTATTATTAATTTAAAAAGTTTGTAACATCATATTTTACCTTTTTCCATTAAAAAAAAACCATTTTGGGAAAATGTAACATATGCCCTTCTTCCAGAGACCCATTCATTTACATATTTCATTAATAAATTTATAAAAGTTAATTTATAAAATTAATTAAAAATAATGAAGTTGGGTTTATAAATAATTAAATTACTATTTAATATACTATGGGACACTAAAACAAAGTAGCTCTATCTCTTTTGTTAAGATTGTTAATTTATAAAAAAAATGTTTTTACTCCACACTCCTGAAATTTTTAAAAAAATTTTTGGTTTAGAGCTATAGCCTATATGAAAAAATACGGTATTTATTTTTTATTATATTAATATGATCCAACAGCAATTGTGCCTCAACATGTATACTGCGAGGAAAATAGGTGCACATATTACATTACCTATATAACCACGTGAGATGGAACAGTTTACGTTATGGCACTAATGTAAGCAGGTGTTATGTTAGTAGGTTACAGGCACTAACATGATGAATTTGGCTACAGTTGAAACTGGCAACTGGTTACGCTATCTGTGTGATGAAAGAAGGTGGATAGAATGGTTAACTGATTTGGTGTGACTACTAACATCCAACAAAATTTGTTAGGTTTTTTTCCCCCTTAAACACTAACACAATAATGGCTAATATAGAATCAAGGAAGAAATGTGTCAAACAGAGTAACAAGAAATGCACACATTGGATTGTGATAAAAACAATTTTATAAATGATGATTTTACAATGACAATGAGGATTGTGATAAAACAAAGGGATTAAAATTAATGGGTTCTATGTTCAAGTATCCATGTCGCTCAAGGGCTCATTCAATCGAAGATGCTACTCACCAGTTTGGACATGACAGCTCGGTGTTCACTGCTGCCTTGGTGGTGCTTCCTTCATCACTGGCTTTGTGCAATCACCGACCACAGCTGTAGAACTCTCATCTGATTAAGCACGGCAAACTTCTCTTGTGGCTTACTACCACCAAACATAGTAAAAGATTTGTAAGTTGTTACTATGTGGCGCCTGAAGTATACATTTATGACCATTGGTTCGCTGTCTCAAAATATTCAATTTACAGTTCTGTCATCTGAGAATCTTGGCCCTAAAGTTTTGAGACAACATGTATATTGTGAATATTACTACTTCATTGGCTCGAATATTAGCAGACTTAAATTTTCATGATGTTTTGGAGGAGAAACAAATTTAAAAATTTAAAAAATTAATAAAAACTCCAAAAATAATTCAATAAAATGACACCTATGCAACATGGATTGGCAGACTTTTCGAAGTTAGCTGGTGTTTCGTGGATCGTAGCAGTAGCGATGGAGATTTGTGCCACAAGGTCCATTTCGGAATTTACTGGCGTGCCGTACACAATGCTCTTTATGGCATCCCAGAGAAAATAATCAAGAGGAGATAAATCATGTGATCTAGGGGAGAGGGGCATGCGACGGGACTGCCACGCCCAATTCAATTGTTTCCAAATGTCCTAAATGGTCACGTATGCACCTTGCTTAACGAGATGGCGCCCCATCATGTTTCAACATTTCAATAAAAATTTTTATTTTGATTAAAAAAAAAAAAAAAAAAAAAAGAAATCTCAAATGCAAATATTATAAAAACTCATTCAGTTCAATTATTTGCTCCAAAGTTGTGACTAAAGCTTCATCCAGATTCTTTTTTTTATTTGCATTCTGATTCCCGATGAATCTTTCTGACTATAGGCTACAGATCAGATCTTGAGCCCCTACTCAACTCATTTCTGCACATGACTTCGTGACTGATCATCAATTACGTCTCCCCTGTGGATGTTATTAGAAACCAAGCTCTTTTCCCACGTTCCGCATTCTTCCTTTCAAGGCTGAGCCCGAATCATCAACCATGGCAGATGCCAATGCAGAAATTCCTCTGAAGTTTAAATGATAATACAAAAACTTTCAAAATGACCAGCAAAACAAGAAAAAATAAAACTAAGACGAAAAAAAAAAATACGTTGTCTATTCTAAGCTTTGAGAATGAAAGAAAATTAATGTAATCTGATTAATTTTCGGTTTGAAATAATACAGTAGAACCTCAATTTTTATGAATCTCAGGGGATCAATAACATGCATTTGTAAAAGCCAAACTTTGTAAAAAACTTTGTAAAAAACCAGAAAATTTGGGAAAATAATGATTTAATTGCACAATAAATAATTTTTTACAGTTTTTAGATAAATTAATAACAATTTTAAAAGTCAATTTGATTTTTGAAAATAGTTTAAAATTGTTGTTTGTTGCAAATTTGCACCAGAGTTTAATTCCTTCTCAATACAATTTGATAATTCAAAAATTTTATCTGGGGGATTTCTCATAGAGTATAAATGTTTTCGCAGTGTATTTAAAGAGTTTTTAATGTTTGACAATGTTATGGGTTCCTCTTGGTCTTCGTTGTTGTCTTATCATCAACCTCGTCTTCGACGCCGCCATCTTTGATTAAATCACAAGGGAATCATAGACGAAGTTACCACTACCAACAAACTTAGAAAATTTATTATTAAAATTCAATCTATTTTTTAAGTTTTCCCATGCTTCGAATTTTTCTGTTTGGCTTTTGCAATCAACTGGCTCAACAACACTATTTTCGATATTGAAAGTGAAACCAGCTTACGAATCGATTTTCTCATATCGAAATATCTCGAAATGCAGCGTAAACACGTGCTTGAAGTATTGGAAGCAAAATGATGATTCATGTTCTACATGACCAATTAGAGATAGGTATCATTTGCTTAGCAAAAAATCTTAAAGTGATTGGTTTAATTAATGAAAATTTTACTATTAATTCTGTTGATGGCTTCGTAAAATCGTATTTTGTTTTAAAAATACTTCGTAAAATTGACAGTTTATTACAAGAAAATTAGAAAAATGGGGTCGGGATTTTATTTTGGAAAATCCGAGTTCGTAAAATCAAGGTTCTGCTGTCTATACAGTCAGCCCCCGACTTACGACGGTTCAACTTAAGAAAATTTGGATACATGAACTCCGAAAATTGAAGAAAATCAAAACTTATCCAATAAAACTCTCAAAATTTTGCATGTGGTCAGTAGATTTGACAACGCCCCAAACAGTGGGGAAGAAAGGATGGCTCCCAGCTATGCATTGTGGGTACTGAAGGCTCTCTTGCTTGCGTGAGTTGCTAGAGTTAAGACCTGTTCAGAGTGATCTCGTGCATTCTTGTGTTTTGTGTTGTGATCTTACTGTTCACTGCTTTATTACCATGGCTGAAAAACTCTAAAATAGCACTTCTCCTGCTGGTGGAGAAAAGAAACAGAGGAAAGAACCTCAGGAAACTCCAAGATTCAAAGTACCTGATTCACCTCTGCCATCTATCAATCACGAGAGTTTAGAGGAAGAGTGAGTTCATGATCCTCCAGCAAGATCATCAAACTCCTAATAGTAATCAAGATCAAGATCCTTACCCTCTTCTCAGTAGTACTCAATATAAAGTACTACAACTACCAGCTTCTCCATGCCAAAAAGCATTCTACGCTATGGTAAATAAATATAATCTTATTTACTTGTTCTTATTTATTTCTTATTTATTATGTATTTGTAAAAAAAAAAACAACAACAACAACAACAAAAAAAACCAACAAACACGTCAATTCGTTTACCTCAGTCTTCATTGAAACGTATTCTAGTAGAACTTATCTTATATCATTCTCAACTTAAGAAAAATCAACTTATGACAGGCTTTCCAGTCCCTATGTATTTCGTAGTCGGGGGCTGACGGTAATAGAATTTACAATGGTAGGATAAGTTGGAGGGGGGTTAGTCATTTGAGCCTGGCTGAAACCTAAGGGTTAGTTTTGTGACTTCATTTTAGGGAAAAAAGGTCTGCTTAGATTTGAGCCAATATGCTATTATAGTTTCTGCATAAAATGCAAGTATGCATCACTTGCCTTGTTAAATTCTGTAAAATAGAATAGTATGTATTTGTATGCTGTGTAAACATGACCTATAAATAAGCCTGTATGTATCAAGCCAGGTGTCTTGAGTTACACTGGACTTCTACTTTGATTATTTAGTAGTCTTTAGGACACTTGGAGACAGCCTTGCAGAACCAGTGTCTGTAATGGGCTATTTGGTAGAGGTAACAAGTATCTACTCGTGGTGCCTGGTTCGAATCCAGATTGCAGAATTTTTCCTTTAGTTTTCCATCTTATGTTAATTAAGGTTTGAATATAAAGCAGACAGAATGCTAGGGTGTAAAAAAAGGTTTAGGTGTCAATTCGTCGAGCGTCAATTAGTCAGTCAATTCGTCAAGGAGTCAGTTGGTTGGGCGGTTAGTTCGTCGGAGGTCAATTAGTCGAACGTCAATTTGTCGAGAGTATCAGTTGGTCGGGTGGTCAATTTGTCGGAGACAAATTCGTCGGGTGTTTCAGTTAGTCGAGATAATAAATAACTGGACGAAAAAACTTTAATAAAATTAATTAACAAAAAATTTTATATTATTAATTTAATTACTTGAAAGATAAATAAAGACAAAGTAAATAACAACTCTTTAACCACAACAAAAATTAAGTAAAAAGAAAAATACAACCTAATCCTAGAAGCACTTTTTGAGGGCGAAGCTCTCATCATTCAGCAGGTGGAAAAGAAGGGAGTAACACACCAGATGATACTGAAAGATAACAATAAATGCAGTTACTGTTAAAAATCAGAATTTAAATACAGCTTTTGTAAACAATATGATATAGTGGCTAAAACGAATTGTAGCCACTATAAATGTGATCTTGTTGATAGAGGGCCCGAACATTTCAATTTATTTGCCCCAAACTGCTTATACCGCTTCAGTATCCTTCATTTTCAGAATGAAATTAATAACTGTATAAAATTAATTATCGGGCAATTGAGCACTTACAGGAAATTAAATTTTTATTAAGTAAAAATTAAATAATAATAATATAGTATGAAAATTAAATAATAACATAAATGTTAAGCTCCATGAGCTTGCCCAATCATGTGGCCGATTTCCCAAGCTTAACACAAAATTTCACGCTGGGCTCTTTGTTTCAACTTGATATCCACATCAGTGTTCTCCCCAGAAAATTTCATCAGGTGGGCGGTAAGCTAAAATAACCGGGCGGACAAAAATTAAAAACAAAAACAAATAAAATATTATGCAGTGTTGTGCAGTTTTTCGCGTAGTCTTCAGCCGGGCGGACGCCAAAATCAGCCGGGCGGCGCGCCCGTTAAAAAGGGCCTGGGGAGAACCCTGCACATATTTGGCATTTATTGCTACCTTTCAAATAATTAAATTAATAACGAAAAATTTTTTGTTAGTTAATTTTATTAAAGTTTTTTCTGACCATTTATTTATTATCTCGACCAACTGAAACACCCGACGAATTTGTCTCCGACAAATTGACCGCCCGACCAACTGACTCCTCGACGAAATGATATTCAACGAATTGACGTTCGACGAATTGACCGTCGACAAACTGACCTGATACCGTAAAAAGGTATACAAAGGTTGTTAAGGCAAACCAGGAGTTTATTTTTCAACGGCCTGTGTAATCCATCGTATTTCAAGTGTGAAGCTCCAAGTTTCTTCTGTCACTGCCAATTGCAGGTTACTTAATTGGCCTGTAATAAAAATGGTCGTCCAAGATGTGCATGGAAGCTGTATTGTGATGAACTTTTTGGGGAAAAAAGTGGTGAAATCTGTTGAAATTTACAGGGGACTTCAGGTGCAATTCCATGCAGTGGAAGCAGGCAGACTGCCATCCAAGAAGTTCCGAACAACAGCATCTGCCGGTAAAATGATGGCAAATGTTTTTTTGGACAAGTAGGGTGTTGTTTGTGTGGATTTCCTCCCCGTGATATGATAGTCAACAGTGGCGAATACTGTAAGGTTCTGAAAGATACGCACAATGCTTTAAGGAAAAGGTGACGTGGTTTCATCATGAAGGCAGTTTTATTTTTAAACAGGACAATGCCTAGCCTCGAACAGCACACCAAACTCTATATACACTGCAAGACTGCATTAGAAGCAGCTGCCACATCCAGCGTACTCTTCTCATCTCGTTCCAAGTGATTTTCATCTTTTCGGGCCTTGAAAGTGTTCTTGAGAGGCCAGCGTTTTGGCAGTGATGAAGAACTGAAGGATGCTATGCAAAATTGGTTGTGAGGCAATTAGAAAATTTTTATGGTGAAGGTATTCTGGTGCTTATAAATCATTGGTGCATAAATGCAATGTTTTATTTATTTATTTATTTATTTATTTATTTTTTTACACCCAAAAGTATAGGTTTGCCTTGAACAATATGTAAAATTGTTACAATAAAACTTACAATTAATACATGCAAATATTATAAACAAAAATAATTGGTGGTAGCTATATACCATTATGCAAATGATACTTGCTTCTTACTTATGAAATTAAAAAAAAAATGTTTCCCTAATTTTAAATTTGCATTATTTTATTTATTTATTAGTTGTCCCATTCCTGGATGTAAAAACAAGAATCCTGTAAAACCTGAAGATTTAATTCCAGATTATAAGATGAAAAGTTACATTTCCAAGAGACTATCCATGGCCTAAACAAGAAAATAAAAACTGAACTTTTCTTTTTATGTATATATGTACTTCATACTGTGATATTTGTAAAATAAATCCTTTTTTAATAAAACAAGGCATCTTCTTTCTTTCCCCTTTGCTATCAAGCATTTAAAATTTAGCTTTGTCTCTCATGCAACAGCTTTAGTTAAGGACATGAAAGGAGGGCCTGAGTCATCGACTATCATGACATATAGCAGCGTCCATCTACACAGTCACGCACGAGTAGAATATTTGAGAAAATGGTGATGTACATAGATGTTCGATTGCACGCCTATAGACATTCTTTAAAGGATGTATTGTCTATGTCAATGCATGTGTGTGCTGTCATAAGGTAGGCAGGAAGTATGAAAGACAGCAATCCAGCTGCAAAGAGCCTGTGTGACCAAGTACACTGGATGTATGACAGTCACAAATGCACAACATCAATTGCATTTAAATGAAGTGATTCGCATCACTGCCAAGCACACATTGCTGCAAGAGTTGGGATATTACTTGAGCAAGTCCATCACGTGATCCATGCTTTTCTTACCAAAGGAAACTGTTTGCGATGGACGCTACAAATGCTCCCAAATGAAACTACAGCACAAATAGGTGATGAGTTTGTCAGGCACTTCGACTTTACAGGGTGTCCCAAAAGGTCATTTACAAACTTTATGTACTGGTCTGTCAGACCATGATGAACAAGTTTTACATAAGTTGTATTCGAAAATCAAACTGTGGGGTGCTACAGCAACGTGACCAGGTGTGCGTATAATATGTTACTGACCAATGTGGCTGCTTATAGACCAAGAGCCAGCCCCGTTAGATTTAACCGGAAAGATCTAATTCAGTTAACTATCTCATTTCACAGTTTTGCCCGTAGGAAATGAGAATCTGTCGGTCTGGCAGTCCAAAGTGGCCAGACTTAAAAATGGTGCCCCTTCAAAATCCGGAATAATTGACTTCAATTTAACCAGTATGATCTATTTTTGGTTCGTGGTTTTTTTCATAGATTACTCCTCCCTAATTAAAATTTCATCGGTCTGGCATTTGAAATCTGCCGGAAAATGGCTGCCAGACCAATCCAAAGTTTGGTAAAATTGACATCCATTTAACTGTAATGATCTAATTTTACTTTTTGAACCAAACTGTATTTAACTGCTTACTATTCAAGAATCATTCGGTCTGGCATTTCAAAGCAGTCAGAATCACTGTGCCAGACTGATTTAAGAGATGAAATTGTCATTTTTTTAGATTCAGCTTAGAAAAAATTATACTTCCACGAGTAATTTTTTATTTTGTGCTTTCTATATTCCGGTCTATATTCGAATTCGATCTGAGCATATTTATCTAATATGTGCAAACCTCCGTAAATGGACGTCAATTTAACCAGAATGATATACAATGTTTGTAAAATTTCACTGCTTAACTTTTTTGCCCCTGGTTATTTAATCGGCTAGCATACCAAGTTAATTTTTAGGGTTTCAGACTGATTTAGTTCAAAATTTAAATTCAGTTTCTAAATTAATATATCTGATAAGCTACTATTATAAATAAAGTGATATTTGTATAATATTTGGAAGTCGCTGTATAAGAAAATGAAAGTGGAATGAAATGAAACATTGTAAATTTTGCCTTGGTCGTGTCGTGCCTTAGCAATTTATTGGAGTGTTGCTTCAGTTATTATCTTACATTTGATTTATATAACGAGATTTTTATACAAAATGGCTTTGTAATAAAACAAGTACAACTCTTTTGCTTTCGGTATGATATTGTAAACAAACCAGTCTCTTAAGCTCAACAGAATAATGAGAACAATTTCGCTAACATCACTAATGGGTATTCCGAATCGGCATTTTCGCCGTATAATATATGATACATAACATACAGGGTGTATCAAAAATACGTTTACAAACTGTGAAGGCCAGTTTTTCCCACCAAAACAATAAACAAAGTCCACATAAATATATGACAAAATCCTTAAATTTTGCAGTATTAATGAAAGTTTGCATTCAACAAGGTTTAATCCATCAACGAAATTTGTAACCAATGAGATGGCACTGTGTTGCTATGGAGACTTGTTTACATTTGTCATTTTTGTACATTTGTGGTTAGTCTGTCTTCAAGTTTCACTTGTGTAGTAAGTTAACTGAAAGGTGTTCTCTTTAACCATGGCAGGTTGTCCATTTCGTGAGCCGATATCTACCATTGCAGATGGGCAGGTAGGGGAGGACCAGTTCCATGGCCAGCACATTTCCCCGAAACTCAATCCTTCGGATTTTTATCTCTGGGGCCACTTAAGACATTAAGTTTATGCAACCGACATTCTTAATACAGGGACTCTTCATCAACGTGTCATTGAAGCCTGCGAGACCACTTGGTACTGTCAAGGAGTATTTGAACGGGTGCGACAGTCAGTGATCCGAAGAGTTCATGCGTGTATAAAAGCTCGCTTAGGGCAGTTTGAACATTTGTTATAAATTTTTGAGGTGAGGTATAATACAATTTTTCAATAAACCTGAGTGTTCATTGTCAGCAATTGCATCAATAACAGTAAGTGAAACAACCTCTCCATCAAACCAGATAGGTTCACAGAGCCTAATAGGCCCTGCCTTCCAGCCATAGTCTTCTGAATTTAAGGGTTGCATCAGGCCAAATTTGTCAGCGTTCATCCATACTTCTTTTTAAGTGCAGAAGAAGTGATGATTGACAAAGAGGAACTGATAATGATTCAAAAGCCGCAAAGTTCTTAAATGAGGGGCTTCATTTCTTCGTTTATAAGCCATCTTGAGTTTTCTATATCTTGTTTGGTACAACCTGTGACAATAAAGTTCGGTGAAGGACGTCAAATTGCTAACGGTTGTAAGAGTGCACCATCGTCTTATCCTGCCCCAGATAGGTCGAGACATGTTTAAACAAATTTGAGAGAATCAGTGCTGCGAATGTGTTTATTGTGTTTAAACAGGACATTGAAGAAAGAAGGCGTAGTATGCGCGGTCGAAACCCAAAATGGATCAGCGAACGAAAGAGACTCATGAAATGATGACAACAGTTTACAAAGAAAGTGCTATTACTTTGAAATGTATTTATGAGTGGTTTAAACGGTTCCGAGGAGGCCGGAACACCGTAGAAGACGCCCCCGAAGTGGCCAGACGTCCAACGTAATGTTACGACCCAACTGAAGGCTATCCCTAAAAACGACTACGCCAGGAGTTTCCAGGACTTGTACAGGCATTTCCAGAAGTGCATTACCATCGACGGGGATTACTCTGAAGGATAGTAGCTGCTGTTTCATGTAAGCAAGCAATCCACTCTCAATATGCCATCATTCACCGAACTTTATTGTCACAGGTTGTATTTAGCAAGATTGCACATAGAGCAAGCAAATTTTTCTGTTGTAGCTATGGGGACAAAATCTGTCATATTTCTTGTAAAATGCTTTAAAATATTCAGGAAATTCATTATCCTCTTCCATTATTATTCTGAAAGGAATAACTTTTCCTTTTTTGAAAAATCTAGATGTTGTATCACAACCTGTGAGGACATGCAAACCAGGCAAGATCAAGTATAGCGAAGAGTCTTTTAATTGGTTTCTCAAAACGTTCATAGTCTTTAGAGCAGTCTGATATGAATTCATTCTACCCTTTCTCTCCATTGGCCTCCACGTTTAGTAGAAAATTACTGGTAGATATTTCACCAGATAATACCTTTCCAGTTGCAATATTAAACAGCATGTTTTTATTTAGAGTCTCATCAAATGGATTTAGTGTCAGTGGGTTAAATGTACCTGTCTCTTTACTGCATCCCTCTTTTTTTTTATATTTCTATAGTAAGCAATCTCACAAGGGAGCGGAAAAAAGGAAGCAAATGTCGTATGTCGACCATCTAGTAAACACGAAGATGAGGCCCTGGGATGAGCGCGTGACAAATATCAATGGCAGATAACAAGGAGTTTCCGAGATATAGCCATTGTTCGTTCACATTATAAGTCTATTGAGCAAATCCGAAAATGTTCGAAATCATTTTTCTAATGTTGTTTATCGACTTGGAGGGAATCAAGAACAGCAACACATTGCTTTAACAGTTATGAAGTTCTTTGACAGAGTGGTTAAAACAGAAAGCAGTGCAACAGCGAGCGCATCTCAGGAATGTCATACCCTGTGCTGAATTAAACTCTACGTGTTTACCCTGTGCTCACTGCTTCTCAAACTGCGCAGGTGAAGTCTCCTCCCCTTCATTTACTTCCACACCAACTTGAAGCGACATCTGCTCTGAAAACGCTTCCACCCCCTTGTCAGTTTTAAACCAATGGGAATTTCGCGCGCTTTGAAAATTTCTGAGGGGCTATAACTCCCCTCCTCGCTGATGCCTGCAGCTAAAATATTGGTTGGAGGTACAACTTATTGTCTACTACTTATATACCAAATTGGATGGAAATCAGAGATTGGCACTTCGGGAGTGTTCCTTGTCAGCTACAACATCATGTCCTTTAAGTCCTGTAAATGCTAATGTAGATGAAATTATAATAGCTTTGAATAAATGAATTCTAGTCCACCTCTCTCTGACTGATGTAGAATTAGTAAAATTCGAAATCCGGTTAACTTGTTTCCTGCAAATTCACAGTCACCTTCTCTTATGTTTCTATCTCTAATCTAATGCAAATGAGATAAAATTGTGGCATTCTTCTATAACGTCCGCCAAGAATACCATCGCGATACGCTGTGTACTTCTGTAAATGATCTTTCAACCCAGATGACCTTCCAAGGATTTTAGTATCTTGTCCTTTGGTGAAATGAATTGATTGTTACATATTAATATTTTACTAATTTATTGTTATTAAAATCTTAGCTTGAGGTATTCAATATTTCTATATAAATTTTAACTTAAGGCATATAATTTAATCTGATTTTTAAAAGCCAGAACGGCAGATCAAAATATTTATATTCGGAAACAATCCAAGAAACTAGTATTATACAGTCGGTATAGATTTTCGATCATATTGCTAACATTGAAATTGGACTCTGAGCGGTAAGACCGTGTCAAATTTTGTTTTTTTTCCGGAGTTTCTGCATCTCGTCCTTCTTTTCTTCTACATATATCAAGTGCTAAAATTGACTAATTTGATTTTTCAAAACAGTCTGGCACCCTTTATCTGGCTGCTTCAGAATGCCAGACCGAATAATTCGTGAATGGCAGGCAGTTAGGTACAATTTGGTTCAAAAAATAAAATTAGATTATTCCGGTTAAATGGACGTCGATTTTTCCGAACTTTGGATTGGTCTGGCAGCCATTTTCCGGCCGATTTCAAATGCCAGACCGAAGAAATTTTAATTAGGGAAGAGTAATCTAAGTAAAAACCATGAACCAAAAATAGATCATTCCGGTTAAATTGAAGTCAATTTTTCCGGATTTTGAAGGACTGCCATTTTTAAGTCTGGCTGCTTTGGACTGCCAGACCGACCAATTCTCATTTCCCATGGGCAAAACTGTGAAATAAGGTATTTAACTGAATTAGATCTTTCCGGTTAAATCTAACAGGGCTGGCTCTCGGTCTATTACTCGGAAAGCTCCAGCCTCGCTTAATCTGCGGTGCAATTGTCCAAACAATAGATGACTTCGCAGACATCTGTTTAGGAAGCGCTTTCAGTACACTGCTTGTCCGTTTCCATCCACACCCCCATAAACGTAATGCATATCAGCCAATTCTTCATTACTGAACCGATGCATCCTGCAATGTCTTCGCCTAAAATGATCCTGCTTTTCCGGTCTCTAATATGCCTGCAAGCATCGCCCTCTAGCAATGGCTGGTCATGTTTTCAGACAAGACTTCCTATGTAAAACTTGTTCGTCATGGTCTGACAGATCAACACGTAAAGTTTGTAAACGACCTTTTGGGACACCCTGTATATGCACAGGAAGACAATGACTTTCTCCAACAGATTGTCTTTGGCGATGAGTCCTGAGCACTCATTAAACCTGGAAAACAAGCAACAGTCGATGGATTACAGATATAAGGATCCAAAATAAAAAAAAATTTGATTTTACAATGTTTTATTTTTAGTAATATTTATTCACTTAAAAAAAGATAGCTAAATGTTTGGTTCCACAGGCAAGCATCTTAGCTTTTATGCTGCTGCTTCAACAAGTGATTCCTGACCTTTTTCAAATTGGGACCCCCCCCCCCCCCATTTTGAATTGGGTTATAGCATTTGCCTTTGACAACAAGTGTATTGGGTTGAATAAGCATGTGAAATAAATGCATAACTTCCTGAATGTACTGCAAAAGTAATTAAATATTTAAAAATAAAATTAATAATAAAATAATAATGATGATGAAGATCATCCACAATTTTGGGTTAGATAATATCCAAATTGATGAGAGCTTTTCTGATGATTTTCCACTGATGATCTAATTTTTTAGAACACAAGATTTTTAAGTTGAAATCTAAAATAAGTAATTTTTTTACTGATGATGACATTGAAATATAGATGATGGAAGTACTTTTACAACTATACGAACAACGTTTTCAGGGGAAAGCCTACCCCTATCTTCAGTTTTTTAAATAATAAAAATAAAAACAATAATTCGAAAATTATATATAAAAAAAACACTAATACTGGATATCCCAAAAATGAGCGACGATTTGAAAAATCAATTAACGAAAAACAAAAAGCGATAGAAATGCATTCTGCTTAGGAAACCAGTGAATTTATTCGCACCAAGTTTCAAAATTACAGAAACACATACTTGCTGCTGACTGGGAAAAACTATATCTGAACTGAAACGATACATCTTTGATGCATCTCAGACCATTCTCTGATGTTTGCATGGGTGTCTGCAAATTTTGTCCTCAGACTGTGCCATGTTGTTGCTACAAATGGTGGTTATTTTGAAAACATTGTTTTCAAAGCAGCAGCAAAGACAGTATCAACAGCTAAAGCCTGGGAGATGTTAGGAGGGAATTTGAAGAAGACTGGTTTGGCAAACCAGATATTCTGACAGATCGTACGCTGCCTCCGTGGAAAGAAGTCTCTTTCATCACAAACTATTCAGAGTTCAGATGGGAGGCTTCTGAAAACGGAGGAAAGCGTATTGCATAGGTGGAAGGAATACTTTGCATCTCTTCTTAATCCAGTGACAGCAACAACTAAGGCACATGACGTGCACCTTGAAGCAGAGAATAGTCATAGTAGTATCACTGAAGCAGAAGTCAGATGGGCAATTAAGTCCTTGAAGACCAGCAAAGCTGCAGGTGATGATGAAATCCAGTCTGAGATGTTAAAGGCCTTAAATCAGGATGGTATTCTGTGGCTGACTCGGGTGTGTCAGGTTGCTTGAATATCTGGCCAGGCCCCTAAGCAATGGCAGACAGGAATTGTGATCCCTATCTTCAAAAAGGAAGATCAGAGAGATTGCAACAAATGTCAAGGCATCTCTTTGCTCAGCATTCCTGGGAAAGCGTACGCTAAGTGTCTGGAGAAGAGAAGTCGGGAAATAGTCAGCTCGCTCCAAACTGTTGGGGGAGCAGTGTGGTTTCCGACCTGGCCAAGCACGACGTATCACATCTTTGCTTTAAGGCAAATCTTTGAGAAATCCTGGGAGTATGCAAAAGATGTCTACGCTTGCTTTGTGGACCTCTAAAAAGCATATGACAGAGTTCATCGGGAGAAGCTCTGGCAAGTGTTGCAAGAGTTTGGAGTGGATGGGCAATTACTGGTTGCTATCATGTCTCTGTAGAAAGCTCTCAGATGTGTGTCCGGATAAATGGCATTTGGGAAACAAATCCAAGCTCTCAGTCTTCAAATCTATCTTTGTACCCATTCTTACCTATGGTCATGAGTCTTGGGTAATGACTGAAAGAGTGCGATCGCAGGTACAAGCAGCCGAAATGAGATTTCTGAGTGGTGTGGCAGGTGTTAAACTACTAGATAAAGTATACAGCAGCACAATAAGGGAGTCTTTAAGTGTTGAGCCACTACTTCTCCGCATTGAGAGATCTCAGTTGTGTTGGTAATGGCCACGTGATACGGATGCAGCAAACTGGTCTTCCTAGGCAGTTATTTTCTAAGCTGGTGGGAAAGAGACCAAGGGGTCGGCATAAAACCAGGTGGCTAGCCCATCTGGGTTCGATTCGCTTGGGTATTACCAGGAAAGATATGCGCCTGATGGCGGAAGATCGTGATCACTGGAGATCCTCCATAGGGCTGCTGCCCTTGTGACCCTAAGGGATAAGTGGATTTGAAAAGTAAGTAAGTTAAGTAAGTAAGTATTTATTTGAATCTTCTCAGTGCGTTTAACCTGTTCTAGCCCCCTAAAATTTTAAGTTTTTCTTTCTTTATTACACTTATTTATTAACCTTAAAACAAATTGCTGGATTTCATTTTTTTTTCTTTATTTCCTAAAATCAAATGTCCTATTACCATAACTAGACATTATAATGGGATTTTTAAAGAAAATAACAAAATTAATTTAGGTACATCAAAACTTTTTACACTTAACATTAACAAATTGATAACTAAGTTTCAAAAGCAAATTTTACAGAGTTTCCTTTTTCAAATTTGTTATAATAATTCTTGCATTTTCTTAGCATCTTCAAATAAAGGAGGCCAAGTTATCTCTCCAGTGAAGAGGAAGGTATTTCTATCAACTGAGTCCAGATGACTTATCTATTCAAAAGGAAAATTTAAAAAATAAAACCATCAGACAACAATAATTGCAATTAACTCATTTCCCGATAACGGATGTCGGAATCCATTTCAATATTTATATAATACTCTCCTCGTTTATATATCTCCAGTTAAATGATGATTTGCAATTTTATTAATTAATAAAAATGTGCATGCACTATCATTTGTTCTATGTTCTATTTATCTCTCCTGAAGAAAAGAGCCTTGTGCATGAAGCATGCGGTTCTCGCTAAAGTCAGTATCTCTCATAGCCAAGCACAAGTAGTGAGCAGAAGTGCCAGAACTTTTCTTATGTGTGCAGATCTTTCTAGCGTGCTTTTGAATGCAGCTTAACACCTTCCCACAAAATTTCATGAAATTTGAAGATGGTTGAGTGGGTCTATGTGACATGGAATGACCCTTAACAGGATATCAGACTTTGAATCCAGCTCTGTTATCATAATTTCTGATGATGGGCAGTCCACAGTTGTATATGAGCAAAGAATTTGCTCTGATAATTTAGAGGATGCGGAGTGCACTGCACCATTTCTGAAGGTACCAACATTGAAGTTGGATGTGAAATGCACTCCTGTTGTTTTCTCGTTGGTCTGTAAGTGTCTGGACAGTCTACAATAATCCTGGTCATCCGTGACAATTATCTTCAAAGATCTTTGAGTTGTTACTACTGACATGACAGCAAAAATTAAGCAAAACTGTGGAATGGAACAACCAAAAGGGGAAAACCTCTAATCCACAAAGAATAAAATTGAAGCACCATCCAAATTGAATGGTTTATTGACCATCATCTGGTCATCAATTATGAAGCTCACATGTGCCCCTCTTTATTATGTGAATTTATTCTGGGTATGTTCCACTCTGGATAGGGGATGCTAATTAAAATTTTCCATCACTACTACTTCAAATGTTATGCTCTGCATGCAATTTGCCATTATGTATAAGTAAAGCTATAACATTCATTCATATGTATCAAAACCCGAGAAAAATTACACGACACTCAAATTTTCAAACGTTCCTTCCAGATGCTTATTTTCTTAAAAAAAAAATGTTTAAAATAATGAAATAATTATTTCACATACTGATCTTCTGACATAGCTAAGTAGTGTTTCTATCTTTATGGGATCATCACAGTTTTTCTGAAAAAATCTTCTCCATAAGGCACCTGCCAAAACTCGATCATTGGAAAGAAGACCCTGGTATTCCAATTAAACAAAAAAATAAAACAAAATTGATGGCTTGTCATCTCCCAAATCATAATCTAAACATTTCAAATTAAATAACAGACCTCATCATAACCAAATATAGCAGCCTGAAATTGATCATTTAATTCTTGCATCGTTTCCTTCCTTATTGAAGGTCTCATTGGCTAGAAGCAGAAAAAAAAAAGAAAGAATTGCAATTGCAGCCAATATACACAATGGATCCTCATAAAAATGAATGACCCCTTTTGGATTTATTTTTTTAATAATTAATTGCTGTATAATGATATACAGGACACTCAAAACTTGAGAGTGCCAATTTCTAGGGTACAGTCATCAACAGGAAATAATCCAGACTTGAATTTTACTCTTAAGTTTTACCGTTTCAATACTAATTTATTTTTAATAATTTAATATTACATTTAGAATTAACATTATTAAGATTATTAAATTTAAATAATTATAATTAAAATAGCTATTAAAACAACACATTAGCATGAAATGTAATATTAAGTATTAAACTCGTGTGGATTATTTTCTGTTGATGACTGTACATAGAATGAACCACAACAAACATTTTCAAAAATGCTTCCTTGTTTCGATAGACAATTCTGAACCTCAGACAGTACCAGTCCTTCTTTTCCTGACACAAAAAACCTTTTTGAAATTTTTGATAGGCTTCCTATTCCTAGAGCTAGTAGTTGTTTGACGAGATGGGTGAGCCCATTTTTAAAACGAGTATTTTGTGTGTCTTCATTGCCATATCCATCTGTCATTACAAACACAGAGTGCACTATGGAATGTCTTGCAACAGCTGAAATGGTTGACATGTATCTTGCACTGAAACTGGCCAACAGAAATACAAGAAGACCTGCCAGTCAGTACCATGAATAATTCCCTAATTGATGCTTTACACTATTGCACTTTAACATATTTAATACATCAGCATCTCAGAGACAGTGGTTCCTTTCAAAAGCAGATGCATGATATAGATCCGAGTCAAACCAGATGAACACCTGAAGTTGAGAAAGACATTCAAAATAACTCGGCAACAAGAACATGTGCTACTGTCTCCATAACTGGAATGGACCCTATCCTTGTCTGGAATATCCTACATCTTTTCCACTATCAGCGAGTGCAGGCACAAAATCTTGCCGATTATCCTCAATGTGTAGGATTTGCACAAGGATTTATGCAAATTGCTGTCCAGCCTGATTTCCCTTCAAATGTTCTGTTCAATGATCACACGACTTTCACTTTAAACTAGGTTTAACATCCACAAATCACATTGCTTGTCACATGCTAACCACTTGTGCCATTTATCCATGGATTCCAGCAGCACCTTGGTTATTTCAACAGATGGGCAGGCATTGTAGATTATAATTTGATTGGACCATAGATACTGCCATATATCATGGAGAGGATGACATATTGGGCATTCTTAAAAAAAAAAGACCCTTCATTGGAGAAGGATGTAAGCCAACAAATGTGGTTCTAGTGTGATAGAGTGTCAGGCAACCTTGTCGGTCAAGCAACTGGACCTCCCCATCCTATTTACTTGAATGCTACACATGGTTTCAGGTGAACAGGATGGGGAGGTCCAGTTGCTTGATTGGGAAAGTCACCAGATATGACACCTCTGGAGTTCTTTTTCTGGGAAAATATGTGCAACATAATGTATGAGATACCCACTGAATCCACAGAGGAACGAATTGCAGTAGCAGAAGTGTGTCTATACATTGATATGGTAATGCTGCAAGTTGAATTGTCCAGTTGGCAATGGGAACTTGAACAACTCCTGCAATATATTTCACAACCACCTCAGAAAAGAATAAAGAAATGTTTAATCAGAAAATTCTGTTGCTTTCTGCACATTTCTAACCAGTATGTTTATCCGCATTTGCCGGTTGAGGTTGTGGATTGTCTATCGAAACAAGGAAGCATTTCCAACTCCCAGTTCATTGGCAAAAAATGTTTAACAAGGGGAAAAAATGGACCAAAATTAGTGACACGAAATGCTAAGCTTATTAAGCCTGATGTGTTTCTGTATTGCACCATCATCGGAAGCACATAGCTACAGAGTGAAGCGAGACAAAACAGAGCTTATATAGTAGCATGGAACAGTGTACCCACCAATCAGAGTGAAGAATCATTCTGACTGGTGGGTTTTACAAAACAAAAAATAAAAATACAATTCAGGTTGAGTGTGGACTTGATAGAGAGCGATGGCGACGTCTTAATTCCCAGTTCTTCTTCCAAGGTTTTTGAGAAAATCGACAACTTTGTCTCTTTTGAAGGATATCTGATTATTTAAAAGTATTAGTCGGTCAATCCAGTGGTGCCTTCTTATCTCCATTTCTTCGTGAAATAAAATCTTATCCCTGTCTTTTCCTATCCATAAAATGTTCATACACGCGTCTATTCTATAATGTTTTGTAAATATGCATGTGTTTCCCACTGATCATTTAGCATAAGGGGGTAGACAAAATAATGTGAATGTCTGAAATGACAAAATCTTTATCAGTAGCAGGTTAACCAACCCTTAGCCTGAATACAGACTGTATTTGATGTGGGTTAAACAAATACAGGTCATGCATAATGCTCAAGGGAATACACATCCATTTCTTGTGCAGAGTGATCTCTAGTTCAGAAAGTGTGGCTTGAGATGGTAACATAGCATGGACTCTTTCCTCCAAAATACCTCATGAAGATTCAATGATCTTATGATCAGGAGACTAAAGGAGGCCATGTGAGATCAGAGATTCTTAATCTAACGAGATGTGACAACAAGCAAAATTCCCCATAGCAAACTTGATATGGCAAAAATACCCGTGGCGCCATCTCTTAACAAACGCTCAAATGGCAAGAGAGCATTTGCAAGTGTTGTCATCTTGTAACTAACCATGGCCGAATAACAATACTTCTTGTATTAATTAAATAGAAATGAACTCTTTTTGATTTCTTTCTTAATTTCTTTAATTGTTGATATATAATTTAAATAATTTTCCGTATGTAAGGGACATGTCGTATTTTAAACATCGAAATATTTAAAATCTCTGCCTTGTCGCCTTTATCATCTGCTTTCAGTGCTCTGAAGAAGTTTTGATTACGTCAGATATCAAGACCTACAGCGCCATCTGGTGGCAACACCCTCGCAACTAACCTGCGCAGAAGAAAGCTGCACGAACCATTTCGCATATACGGATTGTCGCATCTCGTTAGCATTAAGGATCTCTGTGTGAGATGCTCCACTTCAACCTCATTCATTTGAACTATGCTTGAACACCTTTAGTAGCGTGAATTGGGGGTTGTCATCTTAGAACACCTGTCTGGAGCATAGAATGAAGATAATCACCCAGATAATGCTGTGGTGTAAGAATACCATGAAGGACTGCAAATGGTCCTACACTAAGTTATTGAACTTCTTAGAATCACAGAGCTCCCTCCATGTTTGACAGTAGGAAGGAGGCAGTCAACATTAGAGGGTTCAATGGGGGTTCTCCAGACATTAACATGCCCAATGTAAGAGCAGATTCGTCAGATCACTGATGTTCTATCCAATCTGTGTTTTTTTTTGTGTTTTTTTTTTGCACCATTGTTGTTGCTTCAAAGAATTACAAGGTGTCACCAATGGTTTTGGAATAGCTGCTCTACCATCAAGTTCATAGCATACAGTTCCACTGGATAGTTTTCATTGATACAGCACCCATCTCAAAGGTTATCCATACCACCAATGGCTCCTGCTTTCGAGCCACAATCCACTTTAACACCAGTCTATCCCACGCTTTCTGTAGACTGCATAATACTTGATCAGGTGCTCCTTGTAACATCCACAAGATTGGCTGTTTTGAGGTACTAGAAATGCACGCTGTAATGATTGTATCTCTTTGGATGTCTAGGAGGTCAAATTTATGTAGACTGAAATTCTTCTTGGTCACTAGGTAGCAGACATCTGTGCTGAGTGGCACAGTTTACAGCAAGAATGAATTATGGTGCATTTTCACATGGGTGTTCACATTAATCTGACCTTGAGAGAGTTCTATATTTGAAATTCTAAAATTAGAAGATACTACATGCAGTTACAAGCAAAAAACAAACCATTTTATAGAAATGGGAATATAAACAATTAAAAAAAAACAAACAAAAAAAACAACAACTCCTTACTGGAGAGTTTAAAAATTGCTAAATGACAATTAATTCTGAATAAAACATTTTCTTACATAAAGATCAATTAAACAATGTTTTACACTCCTTAACTAATATTATGTAATACCCTTACCCCTAACTGCTTACTTCGCATTTCAGCATCTTTCCATAAAGCTTCTACAATGCAACGACGGGCATATCTTCCTTCCCTGCCTTCATCCATAGCTCTTACCATTGCCATCCTTCATGAGCGTAATTTGGAGAAAAAAAAAATCAAAACTATTTAATTGGTAATAGAAAATATCAAATCTTGATTAGTCTTGACAACACAAAAATCGTCACACCCTGAAAAAATGAACTGACATTAATGAAACTTCGCATCAAATATACGAGGGGCAGTCAGTAAGTAAGTTACAAATGGTGAAACTTCGCATCAAATATAAGAATATAGGCTGCGGCTCTAAACCCCAAAAAATCAAAAAAATTAGGAGTGCGGCCAAAAGTGAGGGCGGCCTGAAAAAAAAAATTTTTCGGAAAAAATCATTATTGGTAATTTTGGATAGAACAAAAAAAAAGATCGAACTACTTTGTTTTAGCGTCCCATGGCATATTACATAATAATTTAGATAGTAGTTGTATTGTTTATATAACTATCTAAATTATTTTTATATACTTAATAAAACTTTTACTTACTTACTTACTTTTCAAACCTGCTTATTCATTAGGGTCGTGGGGGCAGCAGCCCTAAGGAGGATTTCCAGCGATCGCGATCTTCCGCCATCAGGTGCATGTCCTCCATGGTAATACCCAAGCGACTCGAACCCAGATTCTCCATGTAGTCTAGCCATCTGGTTCTAGGCTGACCCCTTGGTCTCTTACCCACCGGCTTGGAAAATAACAACTGCCTAGGAAGACCAGTTTGCGGCATCATTATCACGTGGCCATACCAGCGCAACTGAGATCTCTCAATGCGGAGAAGTAGCGGCTCAACACCTAAAGATTCCCTTATTGTGCTGCTGTACACTCTATCTAGTAGGGTAACACCTGCCACACCTCTCAGAAATCTCATTTCGGCCGCTTGTACCCGCGATCGCACTCTTTCGGTCATTACCCAAGCCTCATGACCATAGGTGAGAATGGGGACAAAGATAGATTTGAAGACGGAGAACTTTGTTACCCAGCTCGCGTTTCGTTAAAACTTTTATAAATTTATTAATGAACTGTGTAAATAATTATAGTAATCTCGTTTTTAATTTAGTGTAACTCTTCGACAGCGGCCATGGCTCTATCAACGAAGTGCCAACCAATAGCGCTATTGGTCAGCAATTCCTTGATAGAGCCATGGCTGCCGCTGAAGAAATAAAGAGTTATGCTCGTTCATTAAAATGAAATTACTATAATTATTTACACATTTCATTAATAAATTTATAAAAGTTTCTTTAAATATATTAAAATAATTTAGAAGGTTATATAAATAATGTAACTGGTGTCTAAATAACTATTTAAGATACTGTGGAACGCTAAAACGAAGTAGTTCAATCTTTTTGTAGACCCTAGAAGTTTGTGCCACGGATAAAGTAAAACGAATGCGACACTCAGCCAGTTTTTTAAACCGATTTTCTCCCACGGCGACCAGAGGGCCCAAAGCACACAGAGAAAACATGGCGCCTGGTGGAAGAGCATATGCTGCTTTATTTTGTCGAAATTATTGATATAAACTTCGAGATTATCTTACTTTCGTTTTCCGAACGATCCTGAAAGGTGAGTAGACTGTTAATGTTTATTATGAAATGCAATGAAACATTAGAGACAAATTAATTATACCTTATTTTCAAATTTATTAATACAGATGTTCGAAATGGACGATTACTTTTGTTGAAAGGGACAATTTAAAAGAAATGACCCCAGGAGAACTGAATAAAAGTTTCTTATTATGATTTTATTTTATTATACTTTTATAATAAAAATTTAATTATCATAACGAATATGTTCCTTATATTTCATTTGTTTCAAAATTATTTCAATAAACTTTTTTGAAATTTATTAAAGGTCTTCTTTGTTAAATCTCTTTATTTAAAAATCATTATAAAAATTAATCTATAAATTAAATTAAAATTTATTTATAAAAATAAATAGAAATATATTGTGTTTAATGTATAAAATATTTCAGAAAATATCAATATAAAAACTTAAAAGTAAGAATTCATATACATAGTAGGCTACTGAAAAGAAATTTTTCCCTGGAAGAGGACTGCACGGTGGAACAAATAACTTTCTCCCACAACCAGTAGAGAGCACCACAAAAACGAGTTATACAGTAATGTAAAGGAGTGTCGTATCCGTTTTATTTTATCCGTGGTTTGTGCCCTAAAGTGAATTGCAGGCTTTAAAGAGTTATTTTTTCGTTCCACCGTCAAATTTGCAGCTGCGGTCTAATGTGAATGCGGCCAATATTCTAAAAAATACGGTAATTGGGATAGGATTCTGAAACACAGCTAGATTTGCACGTTATTATCTTCTTATTTCTCAACATAATTCCTGATGTTGTTGATGCACTTGTCCTATGCACTTGTATAGTCTTTCGGTACCTTCTTGATAGAAAACTGGGTTTTGCTATCCGAGCCATTTTGCACTTCATTTTCAACCTCCTTGTCAATTGCTTTTTTCCGAGCAACTTTCACCTCTCTGGTCTGCTCAAAAATCAAATTGATGGCTAGCATCGTGCAAATGACGAGGGAGGATTAAAGTGAAGTGTGAAACTGGGTCAGGGAGCAAAGACCAGTTTTCTATCAAGAAGGTATCGAAAGATACCTACCCTATCTTTGACTCTTCTTTCTATAAAATTCTCGATTTTTGCAAGTTTAATTTATTCACCCCGAAATTTATTCTTATAAAATCAGTAATCAATGCATATTCGCATGCAATTCAAGCAATGAATTTAACCATTAATCAATAAATAAATTCTAAAATTACAAAATGTTCAAGTTGAAGATAATTTAATTTGACGAGGGAAAAGAATAAACTTTAAAGTTGTTTTATTATTTTTCTTTTAATAATATTCTATATTTTCCTATTAGCAATATTAATAGTGAAGTATATGAAATTTGCTTTACCATGTATGTAATTCTGTTATTAAAAACCATGAGAAAAACGTATCCTCCATTGAAAATTCTGAAAACAATTGCATAAAAACAAAACATTAGATATATAAAATTTCATGCTGGAGATTTCACGCAATCCATTTCATGCAAGCCATTAATTTTAATAAAATGTTACAAAGTTATTGATTTAGTCTCCATGAAAATACTGATATCGTCTTTTAAGAAGCAAAAAAATTGGGTCAAGCATCTTCCTGGAGCTCCTGATATTGTAATAGTCATCACATCATGCATCTATCTGCGAGATGAGCTGGAAGTTATGCTCATAAATAAAATTCACAAATTAAATCTCTTCATCAATATTGCAGAAATGGGTCAATATTTTCGTGGCTCATTGTTTTATTGTACTAGAGAATTAATTTAAGCAATTGGTCCAAAACATCATTAGCTCACAGGGCTAATATGATGCACAAAAAAGAAGAGTTGCACATTCCCGAATTGCGCATGTACGCTATGGTTTCGCCATCTGTTGACTAATTATATAAGTACTATATCGGGGTAGAAAAAACAGCAACAACGTGGTTAACGAATAATGAATGCTTATGACTTACTTCTAAAAAAATCAATTAAATGGGAAAGTAATCAAGTTTACCAATCCTGACAAAACATGATATATTAGAATATAGACAGATTTAAATACGTATTTGACGGGTATTTAAAAATTTTCAGGGTGATGAGAGGGATGTTTTTTTGGGGGATAAAAGCTCAAATTCAGTTTTCCCAAAGATGTTTAATATATAATGTGTGTGTTATCATGAAAAAAATTCTCCATATTGTGAATGTGCTGCAGAGTATGTAAACAAATATATTTCAAAATAATTATAAGATATAAAAAGCAAATAATGTAATACCGCCAACAACTTATTGATGAAATAAAAAATTCATACTTAATTTTTATATTTTATTTACTGTAATATATAATTAATTATGCGAAAGATTATTTTAAACTTTTTGATAATTTTAATCTTGTATAACCATACGATGTAACTAATTAAATGCAGTGATTAAAATTAATAGTTCTACCTAATAAAAATTCTACCTAATTTATTTCAGATCGTTACAAATTTGTCACCATGTTGGAGCAATTCTTGAACATTATGCAAAATTAATGTCAAATATAGAAAATGAAATTGCAAGTACAACATGCACAGACTTATTGTGTAAGTGGAATAAACCAACAGGAAAACACCCACATGTGGGATACGGATTAGTGAATTACATACAACAAAGCAAAATGCAGTAAATAATCAAAAACATTTAATATTTAAAATGAAAAAATTTAAGAATTAAAAATTAATTAATTTTAGGGTGTGTGGTCTCACACAAAAACATTGAGGCCACTACTACGTCGCAAACAAGACATTGATTGATGTAAAAAGATGCTGTAAAAAAAATTTATGAAAATCTAAAGATTCATGGAAATGAATGAAAAGTTATTTCCTAGTTGTGTTTTGACCTTTATTAACACATAATGGAACATAACAATTAACTCGAGTGCCTCGTTTTGTTTTCTGACATGTGCAATCGCTTTCACTTCCATTTACTGTCATTGTCAAGACTGCAATTGCCGCCTACTACGTTAGTTACCGATGCTGCTAAGTGTTGGCGCTAGCATCATGTGCAACTCATCTATTCTATTTTAGAAGACATTTTACAAAAAGTTTCATAGGAAAGACAATTGATGAATTTCTTCAGCTGTCTGTTGTTGATGAAAGCCAAACCATGCAAAAGGTCAATTCAACTCAAAGACTGTGCTAAAACTCTGTGCTTTGCTCCATTGTCATCTACATCACTCATCAAATAACATTCTTCCTGAACAAATAATTTATCATGTTCCCTATGATACTAAATTTACAGAACAGCATAACATGCATATAAAAAAGCGAGAAAAAAAAAACAAAAAAACTTACTCTCGATAAAAAAAGGATGGTCAATCTGATCAGTACAACAGCCATACACTTTGAAACTTGCAAACTTCAGTTTCTAAAAGACACACAAATACAGATTTTTCCATTATAATGCTATGAAAAAATAAGAAAAAAAAAAGTCTTATATTACTTTTTTGAGATCAATAGGAATTCAAACCATGATCAATTTTATTAATAACCAAATAATTTGAACAGGAGCAAACTTGCCTCTTTTTTGAGGGGTACTGTTTTTATGGATTAAAGATAACTTTGTTCCTATTTACGGTTTGCTAGCGTTTCTCTTCTCATTAATTATTTAGTCAAAATAATTAACATTCATTTTCTTAAAATACCACAATCATTTAAGAGCTAAATAATATTAATAATAACCCGTGTCTGCTTTGGGTATAGATGACCAGTCGGGCTGATGAGCTGATTATTTTGGCCAAGGCCCCACACTTCTACAAAACTTACAGAAAGTCACAATCCTTAAACACTTGTCACATAGTAAGGAAATCTCTATTGGCCATGTCGAATGAAAGCTAGGAGTAGATGGTAGCACATGTTCTGTTGAACCTGGGCGACTTCCGGTGCTCACATTAGCAATAGGGATTTAATTGAAGTAGTGGTTATGTGCACCCGTTTCATTGATGGAAAAATTTCAGTTCATGAATACATGTACCATAATAATTTTTCAGCAGGTGAACGATGAAAGCTTTGCTTTCGAAATACGTTTTCAGTTCATTTTATCTTTTTATTATTTTTATTTTTTATTTATTTTATTTTGTTAATTTTTAGCTTTTTGTAATTTTATTTCATTTGATCTGTGTTGTTAATTTGTGCTGGTTAAAGATTTGTATGATTCAAATCTTTTTATCATTTTCTACATTCCAGAAGTCACAGGGGTCCAGTCACGTGATTGCGATGTTTATTTTTTGACACGGTGAATATGAATACATGTATCAAGATATTATTATTTTCAGCAGCGTGTAATTTTCCCTTCCCTGCATTTGAGCCCCTTCTCAGATTTGATCTGAGTTTGGTTTTCCAAAACAACAACAATAATAATAATAATAATAACCCTCGTGTGGGCCTATGTCTGTGTCTGAATAACTCGAACTCTGCTAAGTCTAACTAAACTCTTAGTCCCATCCCGCTGATGCATTAATTAGTGGAAATTTCACCTATTAACTTTGAACATAAATTTTATTTAAAACCAAGTTTTTAAAAATTTTTGAGTCGGACCATTCATTTTATTAAACTGGTCGTTATTTTTTTAGTACAGTCGAACCCGCATATATGAACTCCAGATAAAAGAACATTCTGCTTATAATAGTCACTTTTCATTTACCCGGATAACTGTCTTAGTTTTTGTAAAATACACTTATAAGAACTAATTTCTTGTTCGGAGCTCTTATAAGCAGGTTTGACTGTACATGTATTTCATCAGCTATCTGTTTAAATTCTGTTAGCTAATAACCTTAAGAAATGGATGCTTATTCCAATTTCCACACATTTCATTTGTTTAAAACAAAACATGACGTAGCATATGCAGGGAATATTTTTTCCATACACTTAAAGTGAACCAATAGCTACTTCTAAAATACAAATCTGACAGAATCGTTTAAATGGAAGAATTATTGTAATTTTATGTGAAGGGTTTATGTATGTATTCCATTTCCAAAAAACTGATAGCATTTTCGAATATGGAAGTCAACTTTGAAATGTACAATGGAAACCCCTATTTCTTAATGGGACTTTCAAATTATACACAACATTTGAGAAATGTTTTAATCTTGGTATTTTTTCAATTGATCTAACCCTTAAGGAAATAGAGGGACTGAAAGTGTGGAACTTTTACAGTTTTGAACCCAATTTTATCGATGAAGACAAAGAGATAAAGGTTGAGTCTTAGAGACATTCCTATTCTACTTTTTGATCGTCTTTAAGAATCCCAAGTCAAAATTTCAAATTCTAAAATTTTTAGTACACACTATCGCCACCACTCTTCAACCTATATGCTAGAATAGGAATGTCTCTAAGACCCAGTCTCTATCTCTTTGTCTTCTTCGATAAAATTGGGTTCAAAACTGTAAAAGTTCCACACAATAAGGCAATCACGAGAAAAGTAATTCCAGAAGACATTGGAATGAAGGATGGTGACAAGAACATCAACAATCTCAGACATGCCAAGGACACCATTCTACTAGCTGAAAGCAGTAAAGATTTTGACCTGAAAGTGCAAGAAGAAAGCAAGAAGGTGAGGTTGTGCCTGAATGTCAAGAGAACAAAGGTGATGGTGACATCCTAGAATGGAAGATGCCGCATAAAAATCCTCAATAAAAAAATAGAGATTGTTCAAGACTTTATATTCCTTGGCTACAAGATGGATTGACATGGGGACATGACACATGAAATCAGGAGACAACTGGTCCTTGGACGGAATACAATGGTGAGCATGAATGCTATCAGAAAAAGTAAGGATATCAGCGCTGCAACTAAAGCCAGGCTAGTCAGCACAATCATCTTCCCCATAGCTACATACGGCTTTGAGACTTGGACAATCAAGAAGACAGACAGAAGAAAGATCAATGGTTTTGAACTGTGGTGTTGGAGACAACTGTTGCGCATCCCATAGACAGTGAGAATCACCAAGAAAGAAGTTCTAGACCACATCAAGCCTAAGACCTCAAGATCACCAAGCAGAAATTATCCGATTTTGGCCATGTCATGCACAGTAATTCACTCAAGAAGTTTCTCAAGCTGGGAATGATCGGTGGAAGTAGGAGAAAAGGCTATACAACAATCAAATCCAATACAAATTTACATAGGTTACCTCAAAGAGGCGGTGATCAATAGAACTGTGTGGAGGGAAAATGATCCATAGAATGACCAAAAATCGACCTCAATTGAACAGATGATTGATTCTTGAGGTTAATAAATTTGTTTCTCTTACATTCACACAGATCAATATAAACTGCAATTTAAAACATTAGCATACAATAGTATGAAAAGAAAACAACATAAATTATTGTCTGTGCGATCAAATATTTGAAAAAGACTAAAGAAATGTGGCACACACATGAATAAAATATCAAGGGAAGGAAAAACATGGATGCCAAACTGCCTGTTAATATCACAAGAGACCTGTAGAATTGTGTAGGGCTAAGGAATTGAGACGATAGTCTTAAATCAATGCATTTATTAATTCAACTGAAGAGAATAACTGTACACAAGATTTGCGTAGCATTAACAATGACAAAGCATCTATTGTGAGCAAGTGTGGCATTCTATTGTAATAATCCTCAACACTTACTTACTTACTTTTCAAACCCGCTTATCCGTTAGGGTCGCGGGGGCAGCAGCCCTATGGAGGATCTCCAGCGATCGCGATCTTCCGCCATCAGGCGCATGTCATCCCTGGTAATATCCAAGCGACTCGAACCCAGATTCTCCATGTAGTCTAGCCACCTGGTTCTAGGCCGACCCCTTGGTCTCTTACCCACCGGCTTGGAAAATAACAACTGCCTAGGAAGACTAGTTTGCGGCATCCGTATCACGTGGCCATACCAGCGCAACTGAGATCTCTCAATGCGGAGAAGTAGCGGCTCAACACCTAAAGATTCCCTTATTGTGCTGCTGTACACTCTATCTAGTAGGGTAACACCTGCCACACCTCTCAGAAATCTCATTTCGGCCGCTTGTACCCGCGATCGCACTCTTTCGGTCATTACCCAAGCCTCATGACCATAGGTGAGAATGGGGACAAAGATAGATTTGAAGACGGAGAGCTTGGCTTTGTTACCCAGCTCTCGTTTCGTTACCACGGATCGCCACAGTTCACGTCTGACACAGCTTGCTGCACCGATCCGAGCATCCAATTCTTTCTCCTGCCGTCCATCACTCGTGAATGCAATCCCGAGATACTTGAACTTCTCCACCTGTCTCAATGAGGCTCCCCTAACATGGAGAGCGCACTGAGCAGGCTGTCTTGAAAGAACCAGAGCTTCGGTTTTAGCCACACTGATCTTCATCCCAGCTTCTTCACATTTGGCTGCAAACCGGTCTAGTGCATGCTGAAGGTTCGTGCGAGAAGACCCAAGCAGGACAAGGTCGTCCGCAAAGAGCAACCTCTCCACCAGGCAGTCGCCCACACAAACACGCTCATCGCCTCGGCTGCCCCTGTCTATCCAGTCCATAAAGATAATGAACAAGATGGGCGACAGTACGCACCCTTGACGGAGTCCAACACCCACGGTGAACGGTCTTGACTTAATGCCATTTATCCGGACACACATCTCAGAGCTTTCGTACAGAGACATGATAGCAACCAGTAATTGCCCATCCACTCCATACTCTTGCAACACTTGCCAGAGCTTCTCCCGAGGAACCCTGTCATATGCTTTTTCGAGGTCCACAAAGCAAGCGTAGACCTCTTTTGCATACTCCCAGGATTTCTCAAAGATTTGCCTTAGAGCAAAGATGTGATCCGTCGTGCTTCGGCCAGGTCGGAAACCACACTGCTTCCCCGACAGTTTAGAGTCGACTATTTCCCGACTTCTCTTCTCCAGACACTTAGCGTACACTTTCCCAGGAATGCTGAGCAAAGAGATGCCTCGATAGTTGTTGCAATCTCTCTGATCTCCCTTTTTGAAGATAGGGATCACAATTCCTGTCTGCCATTGCTTAGGGGCCTGTCCAGATATCCAAGCAACCTGACACACTCGAGTCAGCCACAGGATACCATCCTGATTTAAGGCCTTTAACATCTCAGACCGGATTTCATCATCACCTGCAGCTTTGCCAGTCTTCAGGGACTTAATTGCCCATCTGACTTCTGTTTCAGTGATACTACCGTGACTATTCTCCGCTCCAAGGTGCACCTCGTATGCCTCAGTTGTTGTTGTCACCGGATTAAGAAGAGATGCAAAGTATTCCTTCCACCTATGCAATACGCTCTCCTCCGTTTTCAGAAGCCTCCCATCTGAACTCTTAATAGTTTGTGATGAAAGAGACTTCTTTCCACGGAGGCGGCGCACGGTCTGCCAGAACACCTTGTTTGCCGAACCATAGTCTGCCTCCAATTTCTCCCCGAACTTCTCCCAGGCCTTGGCTTTAGCTGTTGATACTGTCTTTGCTGCTGCTTTTCGCGCCTCAGTGTACCGCACTCGACTCGAAGTTGACTTATTTGCAAGCCATAGCAAATAAGCTTCCTTCTTTGCCTTGACAGCTTCTTGGACTTCACCGTTCCACCATGCAGTCCTTTTCTCACCGCCCTGCGCCACACTCAGCCGCTTACGACCACAGCACAAAGCAGCCGAAGTAATCACAGCAGTTTTAAACAACTGCCACTCCTCTTCAACAGTACCACGATCACTGGGTAGTTCTTTGAAACTTGAAGATATGCTATCTGCAAAGGTCTTCCTCACAGCTCTATCCTCCAGTGCCTCCCATTTGATGCGCCAAGTTTGTCTGAACCTAGTATTTCGCTTGGTTGGCATGGATTCAGAGAACCGCAAAGTGCAGACAACAAGGTGGTGATCAGTTGATAGTTCTGCCCCTCTTCTCACACGAGTATCCAACACTGATCGGAATAAGTCAGCTGAAACAATTACAAAATCAATCAGTGACTTCTGGTCCATTGCATCCCTGTACCAGGTATACTTATGGACATCCCTGTGCTGGAAGAAGGTGTTTGTGATGGAAAGTCCATTGTTGCAACAGAGATCCAACAAGCACCTCCCATTCGCATTTAAATCGGGGTCACCATTCCTCCCAATCACGCCCCTCCACGTTTGGTCATCAGCCCCTACGTGTGCATTGAAGTCGCCCATCAGGATGACAGAATCTGCAACACCTTCAACATATTCTTAAGCATAGAAAAAATTAATCTCATTAAATAGCAACTTAATGTGCCTTTAAAACAAACTCAAAAAAAGCAATACATACTGGTTTAGATATATCTAAAAGACCTAATTTTCTTCTAAATCTCATCCACAAAGGTAAGTGAGCATCACTTGATGTAACTACCGTTCTTGTAATATTCTGCAAAGAAAATAAATAAATAAAAATACTTGATACATTCCATGCAAAAATAGCAGGAAAATCAAAATGCCTAATTTTTAAGATTGTCTGTCAAAAGAAAATGGAGAATAAATGCCTACTTCATCAAAGGAAAAAACATTAATCTTTACATAAACAATTATATAGCAAACATGTGATAAGCATTGTTTGAGGGGCAGTTATTTATTTTAAAGTCAATGAATTTAATAAAACATTTAAAAATACCCCCTATATTAATTTAACCCTAATAGACAGGTAAGCCTACTTCAACATTATATTGTAGGTAAACCTTTGTGATTTTCACAACACAAACTTTGTTTGGGAAAACCATGTCTTTATGAGTAAATAATGTAGGAATAAAATTGTTAATACCGTGTGTTTCAAAAGTTTCCGAACGCAGAAGATGACTTTCCCTGCACAACGTACTGCTGTGCGGGTATGCTGAAGGGCTAGTACACAGGAGCCACTGTCTCTCAACCTCTTTTTTTTTTTCAATTAATGGATGCTCCCAGTCGTTATGAATCCCGCTATTTATTTTACATAAATGCAAATATGTGAATAAGAGAGAAAAATAAAAGGTTAAAGTAAAAATACTAGAAGTTTTATTTATAAAACCTACGGTATACGGTACCGTTTCCTTTGGGAAAGTCAAAATAAACACATTTGAGAAACTTTGCCACTATGTAAACTGATTTTATGTAATTTATTTCAGCACATGGTTTATTTTAGTGGTTGGCAGAACATTACTCCTGCTGTCATAGGTTAGGCTTTCCCTACATACAGAAGGGGTAGTTCGGGAAATTTTGAAACACACGGTATATTTACTCTCATCTTAGCTTTTGTTTACAATAGATGAAATCCACGATGACAAGGGCGCATGTGCAGTTAGTTATCTGCCATCTAGTGACAAAAACTAGAAATGCTAAGGTATGAAGAAAACCATGGAAGACACAGCAACAGCACATAGTTTGTTTCAAACCAAAAGCATTATTTGGATTGCAGACTTAAAAAATGCATCAACGTCTCTATTATCAAACAAAGTGTTGCTTGGTGTTGTAATTATGTACGTTTTTGAATATTTCTGATGTATAAAAATAACTTGTTAAGAGTGGTGTTATTTAAAAGTTTTATGTACTTTTATTGTAAACAAGGTAGTGGTGGAGTTATTAAAAATTAATTGTTAATTAACTTATTGCTTTCAGAAAATTAACAGAGTTGATGAATCCTGATATATAAAATGCAAGCTATTGATGAATTGGCTTTGGGCTTCAAGTATGTTCTTTACAAATGCAATAAAGGCAGAAATTCAGACCGTGTGAAGTGAGCAGAGCAGATTTCTTTATCCAGTTATCTTAAATTTTGGACCCGTATCCCACCTTATCTTTATAATCTAGACTTTCCTTAAGGCTTCTGCATTTGAAAACCTATACTAGGTTATTCCAGGACCAGCTTTAATCCTGTAATTAAGGTAACGAGGCACACTGCACGAGATACGAGCGATGTTTTCTTCATACATAGAAGGTATATTTCTGTTTATCCCTAGGTGGTGACGCTGCATTGTGAATTTCATTTATTGTAGAGTTCTCACACTGTAAAGTGAAATGGAAGAGTTTACTTTATCACGCTCAATAGGTAGAGATAGGTAGGAAAAAATTTTTTAAAATGCTCTAATTTTCCTAAATCCTGGCACTTCAACAATAGGCTACGAGTGGTTGCGAGCAGGCTTGAGTGAAAAAAAGCAGCTCACAGACCGCGCATGAGGATATAAAGTATACTATCTCTATGACATCCCTATCTATCGAGTGCGATAAAGTGAACTCCTTCATTTCACCTTACAGTGAGAGAACTCTAATCATAGTAAAATTTACTACAAATAAACATTTTCCAACCAGAGTATGTTCATTCAGTACACAACATAACTCGAAGCACATTGGAAAATGGTTTTGCACATCTGATACAGTAATTCTATCTTACATCTCTTTTTCACTGGACATTGGAATGTACTTCTCTTTCCAGTGGTGATACCAACTTATTAACAAATTATAAAGACATTGATAATAAATAAAATATAACCGAATAATAAAAGTTGAAGGGAAAATCTGCTATAGGTAAGGCATCATAATATTTGCAACAAATACCTTATAACACTAAGAAGCACTTTATTTAGAGCTGTGAAACTACACTGCTTACAAGTTGGCTGCATGATAGGAAAGCCAAGGTGGATTATGTCATGTGAACGTGGCGGACAAGAGATCAGGCCATCATGTTCTATCCATCTGTCTGGGAAATGGTGATCTAGAGCCTGTCGAAAAAGAAGTCCCCCAATGGAAAAACATGCTTGGCCTGAATTTCCTTGTAATGTGTAATTTTTCAGCATATCCAAATAATTTGTGTTGTTCACTGTTTTTCCAGCAAAGAAGAAAGGTCCTATTACACCATGTTCACTTTCTCACTATCCCGCTTATGTTTACGAGTAACACAAGGATTTTCTGATCCCCATATCTTGCAAATGTGTCTATTAACTTTTCCGGACATGCAGAATGTTACCTTATTACTAAAAACAATCTTGGAAAGGAAAACATTCTCATTGTCGATTCTGTCAAGCAGTGAAAAAGAAAATTCCACGGTTGATGCATAACCCCTGCCAGTATGGTGGCTGGCGGCTCAGTGATTATAGCATTGGGATAATACGATGGTCTCTAGTTCGAGTGCAAGGTGTGGAATTTTCTTTCGTATTTTTCTCTATTTAATTAATATTCGGATACATGATGTGAAAAAATCCTCCTAGACTCATTTTCCAGTTATATTTATAATAGTATTTGCCATTTAATAAAAACTAGCAGCTGCAGTGTAACCTATGCCCATAGGACGTTTGATGATAACAGCTTCCAAGTCCACAGTGGCTTAGTGATTATGGCCTAGGGACAATAACCCGAAGGTTCGAGTCCAAGCCGTGTAATTTTCTTTACTATTTTTCTCTATTTAACATTTTATTAATAAAATAATTATTATCTCTTAGATTTAATCAATGATTATAATGAATACATCAAGACATTGTTTAACAGACCCTTTAAGCATGTATTAATTTCATTTTGTTTTGCTGTTTGCTATTTCAAAAAATTTAACATCACGCAATTTGGTCATGCTTACACATGTACAAATGGATTTAATTTATTTTATTATTATGTATTACTATTTTTTTTTTTTTGCAATATTTTAATGTATCTTCTTGGATCATGAGTTTTTAAGACGACTTCAGTGAAAAAAAAATTTCTGACTTGGGGTGCAGGAAAATCTTCAGATGGTGATCAGCCAATATATAAATAAACTAGCAGAACCTGTGGAATTTCCATGGAATATAATGAACCATGATGAGATTGTAGAATAAAACAGATAATTATTGCAGCAAAAATAAAACCAATTGACTCGACACGCATTTTAATGGTACAAAAAAGGTCAAAAGTAATAGGACATAACTTTCGTACTGTTCATCGGAGGTTATTAGCAAAATATCTTGAGTATGCAGAAATTACCCTTCTAATTCATTACATCTCTACATTATCTTCCAATTAAAGTCTTGCAGTTCAGTTGGGTGCTGATCAAGTGTATGAATACATACACATTATTGATGAATGCCCCGCATGATAATCCTAGGTGGTGAGATCTGATGAATTTAATGCCCATGGAATGGGAGCACCTCAGCAGCACCAGTTATCACTGAAGGTAGCATTAGTTTCATTTCTTTGACGTATTAATTGTCTACTTCTATCTAAAGATTGAGTTTCATTTCTCTGAGATTATGGCTGCAACGCTCTTACAGTTGCATATGATTGGCTGCCTGACTAAGACAAATTTGTCTTTCTACACTATTTTGATTGTTCATAGCCAAATGTTGTCTTTTAGCCCCAGCCGTATTTCTACCCAAAGAAGACTGTCTATGCCACAGCATTTTGAAGAAAAAAAATTCAGCAAGAAACAAAACCAAAAGACACTTACTGCAGTTATTAAATAAAACAAATAACCAAATCCAATCAGAGCAACAATTTAAATTTCTAAATTCAATCTGGAAACAATATTCATATTAGTGGAAAATTTTTAAAATGCACTTTCCTATAAATAGACCTGGCTTTTATGACACTAGCGTCTTTCGTTCTAAAGATATTAGACAATTTCAGGGATTTCTTCTACACCCTGTAGGCCTAGATTTATTATACAGGGTGATCCCAAAATCAGGAAAAACTTTAAAACTCAATAATAAGCACACGAATGCAAATGAAAATATTCTGTTTGCATGGTAACAATTGAAATGAAGTAGGATTTTTTTCCCAGGAAAAAAAATTAATGTTAGAATTGTTTGGTTTTGACCAACAGATGGCATTGTCAGGTTATAGACATCAGTTTATGCACATTTTCAGACAGTAAGATGCTGGATTAACTATCGGCTTACAAATGTTCAATGTGCCATCTGTCATACAGTATGATGCTCTTTTTATATAGTCTTTCATAACCCTGACAACGCCATCTGTTGGTCAAAAACCAAACAATTCTAGCATTAATTTTTTTTCTGTAAAAATATATATACAGGGTGTTATTGAATTGAGTACAGATTTTTTGGGAGATGATAGAAGAGGTCCTTAGAAGTATTTTTTGTCATATGAACATGGGGTCCCCGCAGCTCTGTTTACTTACAATACTGCATTGAACAATCAAATGACACCGAGACGCAGTGTGCGTTGGTAGGCCTAGCTTATTTTATTTTTAACAATTAACACAAGCAATCTACTGTATGACTTTTACAGTAATTGTTCGAAATGACCGCCATTTGCTTCATAGCACAATTCGCAACGCCTTATGATGGATTGATGTACGCGTGGAAACAGTTGATTTGCACGGTCGCTGATGTCACCTGCTGCCGCGACAACACGAGCCGCCAATTCTTCTTCGGTATCTACGGGTTCGGAGTACACCATTGATTTTATGCTTCCCCATAAAAAAAAATCCATCGGTGTGAGATCTGGCGATCTCGATGGCCAAGCAACTGTGTCCCGGTGTCATTTGATTGTTCAATGCAGTATTGTAAGTAAACGGAGCTGTGGGGACCCCCATGTTCATATGACAAAAAATACTTCTAAGGACCTCTTCTATCATCTCCCAAAAAATCTGTACTCAATTCAAAAACACCCTGTATAAAAAAAAACAAAACCCAACTTCATTTCAATCATTTCTGTGCCAACAGAATCTTTTTATTTGCATTTGTGTGTGAATTATTGAGTTTTAAATTTTTTCCTAACTTTTGGATCACCCTGTATTAACACTTGGTAAATTGGTAACTTGAAGGGAATATATCAGCGCTGCCAACTGTCCAGTTTACCTCTGGACAGGCTGGTTTTTCAAACAACACTGACCAACAAAATTTAAGACTGTTCTTGTTCACGGAATGAAAGGGGTGATTTTGATAGTATTTTACTGGTAATTATGAATTTTGAAATTTCTCTAGCATGCACAGTTTTTGAGATAAAGCAAACTGAAATTTTTAAAATTTTCCCATAAAGAATAATAGCAACAATGCTGTATTGAAGCATTCACTTATTCTCTTATTATTTCATATACGTACACTGGTGGCCAAAAGTTTGGACCACCCAGCAAAATCAAGAAAAAATGAATTTATACTAAAAATATTTTACACCTACAACTCTAAGTAAATATGAAACAATATTCAGGGAAGAAACAAATTTATTTCTACGTCGTTGCTTTTTTATTGCCTGAAATCAAAATCAGACTGGCCAAAAGTTTGGACCAACATCACAAACATGCAAATAATTTGCATATTACAAGTCATCATGTTGTGCGGTGAGCACTAAAACCATATTATGTATTGTACAATGTTAACTGAAGGCCAACGAGAGCGAATTAGAAATTTTAACAAGCAATTTATAAACTTCAGAAAAGTTGCTGAAATCTCCCGTGTGAGATGCAAATCTTTATCAGAATTGTTAAAAATGTTAATTGGAAAATAGGACAGAAATAGGACGACCTTGTGCACTGACACGAAGAGACAAATCAAGAATTAAGAGACATGTTAGATATGATATTACATCTGGGCATGTAGTCAAGACCACACAAGTCAAACTTAATCTGCAACTTGCTGCCTCAAGAAGAACAATTCGCAGCAAACTACGTGCTCAGAACTTTGCCTATGAAATTACACCCAAAAAGTTGCCAATAACACAGAAACACATGCAGGAGAGACTGGAGTTTGCTAAGACACATCTGCGTGAAAACACAAGCTTCAAATTGGTTGTGTTTTCTGATGAAAAACAAATCAGTTTGGATGGTCCTGATAACATAGCTTCTTATGAACAGCATCGTGATAAAGAAACACTTGTTCCACTGCGAATTAAGCGGCAAATGGGTGGTAGTGGAGTGATGATTCTGGGTGCCATTGGAAGCAACGGAAAGTTGAAGATTCACATTATAGATGGACATTGCACAACAGCTCAATATAAAGACGATCTTCACAATGTGTTAATCCCTTTGTGCAGGATCTAGTTTAAGCAAAAACCATGGATTTAGCAGCAGGACAGTCTTGCAGTCTATACTCCACGAGTTATGAAAGCCTATTTTGAGAGCAACAACATTTCCACATTTACTTGGACTGCTCGAAATCGATATCTCAATATTACTGAGAATGTGTGGCATCTCACGGAACAAAAGATTTACCAAAACACTCAGTACAAATCTCGAGAACAACTAATAGCAGCCATTCAGAAAGCTCTTAAGCCAAATATTATTAAATTCTATTTCAGGTCGTTTGTCAAATATTGTAGAAAATAATTTATTAGTTAATGATGTAATACTTTGTTCCCTTTATGTTATACAAATGTGGTCCAAACTTTTGGCCAGTCTTATTTTGATTTTAGGTAACAAGAAACCAACAACGCAGAAATAAATTTGTTTCTTCCCTGAATATTGTTTCATATTCACTTAGAGTTGTAGGTGTAAAACAGTTTTCTTATAAATTCAGTTTTTCTTGACATTGCTGGTTGGTCCAAACTTTTGGCCACCAGTGTATTAAAACATTTTATGAATGTATTCTTGCAAAAAATGTACTCAAATGATACAAAATGTATTAATTAATTAACAATTTGACAACTCTGACTGAAATAATACCACAAACACAACATGCTCAGCAAATTTGAAAGCTTAGTGAATGACACACATTAATCAATGCCCTTCACTGTTCCAATGGTCTGGAGGAAACAAAGACCACATCACCGACTACTATTTTTGTCTGACCAATATGTGTGGCTTCTCATCCAAGAACAAGCAGAACATTTCGTACCCAAATCTCCCATCTGCAATCAAACCAGTTGTCCACAGTGAAGAGTGAATTGGATGGAGGTTGATGAAGAAGGGTTCTGCTGTAATCAGTGGTGTGCTAGAAGCCGGCTCGCACCGGCTCGCTCGAGATTTTTCGTGCCGCTTATTTAATTTCGTAATATTTTGCGAGCCGTTTGTTGAATTCCAAAGACATGAAAAATTACAAATAATTTTATTTTTTATACATTAATTCATGTGTTAGGTTCAACTGAGTAGTTGTGGAGCCGGTTAAAAATTTGCCAGCACACCACTGGCTGTAATTGACCAATACGACTGTGATGAGGAGTACAGACCCAGTGAATTGACTGAACCACATTTGATCAACCAAGCAGAACTGAATGGTCTCATTAGGGACTTGGCACTTAGCAAGGAGCAATCAGAAGTATTAGGATCGAGATTGTAGGAATGGAATTTATTGAAAAACACTGCAAAATGTTGTTATTACATACAGGGAAAAGAAACTGTCTCAATTTTTTGCCATTAATGAAGGTCAAGTTTTTGTAATGATGTCGAATGCCCTGGAGATAAATCATGATGTAAATGAATGGCACCTCTTTATCGATCTGTCAAAACTTAAGTCTAAAAGCCATTTTGCTTATACTAGGAACATCCCAATTGGACACACCGTTCGTATGAAGGAGTCCTATGAAAACATAGAGCAGCTACAGATTAAATGACTACTACAAATGGTATGCTTGTGAGATTTGAAGGTTATTGGAGTTCTTTAGACATGCTGAGCAGGTACACCAAGTACAGTAATCCCTTGGCATCCACGAGCTCATCATCCACATCAAATTTTTTGTATAACTCCCCCTTCATACACAATGGGAAATTCGTGTATCTGCAGGGTCTTTTTTAAGAGACCTGATCTATTTTTATCGACGTTCCTCTTTTTGCTTCTATCTTTCAGGGAAATCCTCTCTGTTCACGTGGTAAAACGTATTCAATGGAAGTAAACAATATCAGTGTCATTTTATGAATCTTTGGTTCACAAACACGCATCATTATTTTGTAAATGTGTTCACTCATAAGAAACTGATTGGCTGTGGTTTTCCAGTGATGCCGCTAGGCAAAATCAGCATGGCGCAGCGCCACGCTGCCCCTTGACCCCACCACACTACCCCTCGGCGCTGCACAAACGCAAGAAACTGAAACCAATAAATGCCAACAATGTCTGGCTTAAGTATTCATTGGAGCTTATCATTGTGACGTGAGTGATTTAAAGCCTAAACATTTTAATTAAACTGCTACGTACATTCATTTCAAATTAACTGCATCAGTTTAGTTGGTAGCCATGACGAGCTGTTTATGGCATTACTCCTTGTGCTTTTTTTTTTATCCTCCGCGCTGACAAGTCGAGTCTTTTGTATTCGTGTGTGGTGGTTTCCTGTGGTTGCTTTACTGTCAAAACAAAGCGACCTCGAGAAGAAGTATTCCTCAATAAGGTTTCATGTTTAAATTAGCATTAATAAAATGTTGAGAGATAATACAGATCAACTGTATAAGGTATAAAGTTTAAAAATCTTAATGCAATCATTATTTGCAATTTTATCCTACAAAAATAGTGCATAAATTGTTGAAAAATATACTTTAAAAACTATTGAGGACTGTACCACGAGATGATGTCTTTTCGTGGCATCACAAATTAAGGAAGAGATTAGCCTAGAAGAAATTTGAAAGCTTTAACGTGCCCTAATCGCATACAGATTCTGAAATTAGGATTATGCCTTAAAAATACAAATGTAGGTCACTGAAATACCCTTTTACTTTTATTAACTTTAAAGCAATAATTTAGCTGCATTCAGTGCCCTTCAGACGTTCAGTGCCCATTGTCTTCGAGCACGCCATGCTGGTCTTTGTTTCTGTAGCCATCACTGTTTTCTGTTGCTGATTGATTGTCTAAAGTTAACATTTTCTTATAAATTACTTGCTATCAACTCGTTTCATTGTAATCTGCGTTGAATAATGGTCTCAAAGAGACCAAAATACGTATACGCTTAATAAATCTTTGTGGACAAGAGGTTTATGCCTTTATTACTTTGTTTGTTTAATATCTTTATCTTTTAAGTTATTATCCATCTGGATGGTAATAAAACATCAAGCACTGATAATGATCCAACTTGTCAATTCATGATAAAAATAAATAACAATCACCTTAAACTTTGAGTTGACTGGGAAATTGACATCCCCTAATGGGGGGTTTTCTCATAAGGCTCTGATCCCTTTGTCTGCAAATTCAGTACAAGAATAACGAGTGAATATTGTACCACTGTTTCATTTGTGAGTGGGAGCCATAGGTGTAATAGGAGTAACAAATAGGAGTGGGATCTTGCAAAATAGGCGTAGAAATTGGAAATACAGGGTGTCCTAAAAGGTCGTTTACAAACTTCACGTGCTGGTCTGTTAGGCCATGATGAACAAGTTTTATATAGAAAGTTGTGCCTGAAAATCAAACCATGGGATGTACTGCAATGTGGTCGACATGCAAAAAAAGAGACGCAAAGATGTTAACATGACTTTATTAACAAAAACAGACTTAAGAATCATGGTTACAGAAAATTAATCATGTTTTCAGAAAATATCCAAATTCCATCCATCCATCGCAATGTATGGTTCACTTAATCTGTGGTGCACAATGGATGACTTGGCAGACGTCTGTTTAGGAAGTGCTCTCTGTACTTGCGACTCGCTGCTTGTCCATTTCCATCCAAGGCCCCATAAACGTAATGCATATCGACTAATTCTTCATTATTGAACTGATGCATCCTGCTTCTGCAACGTCCTTGCCTGCAATGATCCAGCTTTCCACTCTCTAATACGCCTGCGAACATCGCTCTCTAGTGGTGGCTGGTCAAGTTTTTGGACACAACTTCCTATGTAAAACTTGTTCGTCATGGTCTGACAGACTAGCACATAAAGTTTGTAAACGACATTTTGGGACACCCTGTTCTTAATATGACTACAGTAGAGCATCGATTATCCAAAATAATTCGGAACTGGAGGTGTTCGGATAACTGATTTTTCAGACAACCGATTATTTACGAAAAAAGAACTATACCAGTGTCATAGGAGCAAAATGAAGTAAAGAAACAGTCATATGAAATGCAAAACACTAAATATATTGTATCAAAGTTATACAAAAACTTTCTACATGTATACACAAAGTTAAACTTACAGTACTGTAGTACATGTATGTAACATTAAAGTAGGCAGTTTAGAAAAAAAACCAACTGCAGCATCACATTACTAGCAACCGCTAGCAGAACGGTTTCGGTTAGAGCAGCGTCACAACACTAGCGGCGTGCTGTCTGGAACGCTTTCAGTTAACCGACCGATGTTTCGGTTGATCGGTATTCAGATAATCGATGCTCTACTGCATTTCTAAAAATTGGAGCATGATAGGAAAATTTCGTTTTCATTTTTACCGACTTCAAAAAAGGAGATTCTCTGGTTGCGCCGTATATAGACAGGGTGTGTGTTTACAAACATTAGCTTACTTTGCATCTAGACGTATTTCCGCTTTCATAATAACTGTACTTCTAGCGTTGGCTGTTACTAAAAGTTGACATTATTCAGACTGACTGCCGAATGCCGCAATTTATCATTAATTTATTATTGAGTCGGAGATTATAAAACGGTACATGGAAATCAATGAAACGTTAGTTTACTAAATAATTTTGCCTTTTGCAAATTGATTGAACCAGGAGGAACACAACACAGCATTTGCACAGAAAGTAGTGCTACTTCCTACGCACCCCGTCTATAGATAGGGATCCTATGACGTCACGCGTGCTGTTCACGTGGCCTGTAGCAAACAACTCGGTGAAAACAGAGCAATCGTGGATACAGATTGAGAGCGAAAGATATAGAAAATTATCAATCGCGCAGTAAATCAAAATGCCAAAATTTGTGTGGCAGTAAACTGTACCAATCACAACTTAAAGGAAGGTTCAATGCTTAGTTCACGAGACAAAACAGGATAAATCCACAAGTGAAGCTGCAGAAGGAACTTCTTAAGAAAAGTGATTAATATTTGCTTAAGGACTCTGTAATGTGATTATTTTTTTTCTATAAGCCGTAGATTAATCTTTTATAATAACAGGATTCGGGATTTTTATGTCAGTGTAAGTTTTGCAAATGCATTGGCTTTGATTTGAAAATGAAACTGAGCAAGTGAACCAACAAATGAAATGAGCCACGACTCAAGAGAAACAGATGCTGTACGCAGAAATTACTGTATTTAGATTAGAACGTGATTTGCTTAGAAATTAACTTTATTCAAATAAGTAAAGATTACGAGTAAGTTTGGTCGAGGGAGGTGATGGAAAATGTTTATTTTACACTGGATTGTCACAGAAAGAATTTTAATCAACTGCTATTTTTTTATTGTAATTTATAAAACGGAGAAATAACCTTACTTCTGAATATAGTGAAGTAGATGAGATTTTATTATTCTTGTTAAGCTTCGAATGACTATACTCTTTGCTACCGAACTTGACAACTCGTAGTGATTAAAACTCATCTAGAGGTCTTTTTGATTATCCTCTTACAGAACAGAAATGAATTTTGAACTTCATGTGCAGAAAAATGGGAAAAAAGTGCCTAGTACATCCTATGGAAAATGCGGTGCTGTTGCTCTGTTTTCACAGAGTTGCAGCTCCACATTTGAATGTGACGAAGAATGGATCCCTATCTAGTATGTATATGTTCGCGATTTTCTCAAAAACTACTGATCCGATTTGGATGGGGTTTCCAGTATTCGACTGAATATTTTTCTGGGAAGGTTTTTGACCCATGAAGTCGGTTCATTTTTGTTCATTCAAAGTTCTCGTTGTAATCAGCATTAAAAGTACTACAAGAAACACCTAATTTAGTTCTGTGGGCTTTTTTGGCTGTTGACCAGCGTAATTATTTAATTGTCTAGTTTTCATCAAAGATCAAAATTATTTTATTAAATGTTGCACTCCTTTTAAAGAGCTATTATTTTGCTGCAAGATGTATCATTGAATGAAAATGTGTTAACCTAAAATTACAAAAAATCATTTTTTCCCCTTTTTATTCGTGCATCTGAATACAATCATCGAGTAGTTGGCAACACTAGTATAAACCCTCCTATTAAGTGCTCATAGCATGAAATGAAGTGCTAAGAGTAAAGAAAGATATGTTTTTCTCTTTTATTTTAAAATGCGTATGTTGTATTTTAATAAATATGCGTATGTTGTATTTTAATAAATATGCGTATATCGTATTGAATATGGTGGTGATGGCTTAAGGGAAACATTTAATGAACATTTTATAAAGTTTGCTACCTGAACTGAAAACTGGACTGGTTTCACTAACCGATGCATTATTTCAAATCTCATCTTGCTAAATTTTAATCATCTGTAAGCATAAAAGCAAACATTTTAAGACGTGAGTTTGTTATAAATGTAGAATGGAGATTTAAACTTTTATTTATTTATGATTTTCATTCATATCAGCCGATAGCAGGCTTTCGAGTTTGAGGGCCCCCGAAGGAAGCGCTAATTCAATACGCTATCCATCCATCCACGATCACGGTATTTGACTACAGCTAATCTCTGGGAGTCGCTGATTTATATCATATCACGAATAACATTGAAGTTCGTGGATGGATTTTTATAATGCACCTGGTAACCCACTTCTCCTAAGCAGTGCCTGGCATTTTAATAATACTTACACACGATTTTTTTTAAAGACAGAACTTATAATTAAGTTAGCAAAGGCTTCAACCTTTCGTAATATTTTATGCGGAATGATAGAAGAAGGCGACAACAGTGTGGAGCAAGCAATTGCAAGATTATTCCGGCAATATATAAATGAATTGAATTTGCGAAAGTTACCCTTTTAGAAATTAAGTATAGAATAATTCTGTTTGCACTTAAACTACTTCCTAATGAATGCTGACAAATAAATTAAGGATTGCGTATTAACTGCTGAACCAGTGCTCGCACCTCTGCATCCTGCAAAAACAATGAAAGGAGATACGAAGTTTTGTGATACGTTAATTATAAGAGAGGATTAAAAGTGAAAGAATATCTTTATGTCATTTTTTTAATAGCTACAGAATATTCTTCGTACAATAATATTGCATTTTGCTGTGAACGAGGAATACGGCTTTGGAAGTGATGTTCGGCAGCAAGTCAATATTTTTGTAGGCTAACTCGAATGAATGCTAAGATGTAGTGGATAGTCAAGGAAACAGCGATGTATGTTTTTAATTTAAGCATTGCCTAGCTTAATCGGTATCAGCGATAAATCCCCAAACTCAATCATGCCGGGATTAATGACTGTTACCGAGTTTCTTCAAGAAACTCGAGAAGATTATAATTCTCCTACAACTTCAACTTTCGTTAGTAAGATGCCGCAGTGTCGACAGACGATTTCGGCATTGGAAGAAGTAAGTTGTATACATTTACAAATAATCACTGTCTCGTATATTAATTAAGATTTACGTTTTTATTTTCACATAATGTTGTTGAAGCTTAATGGAAACGAAGGTGTGCTATATGGATCTGTATAGATATCGGGGTGTATGCTCAAGAGTAGCAATGGGAAACTAGTGTTTGAAAGCTTTCTTAAATAATAGAACAAAAGTGAGAATATGAATTATTGTATTTTGAAGTGACGTTTAGGAGACTTCATCTGTTTTTTGTTTGTTTTTTTTAAATTTTATTTTGTTTTTATTATTATGGGAAAAAATAACACATTAGTTTATCTGTTATGGATTTTTTTGGCATTTCATAACCAATAAATATGCTTTGTTATTGCTGTTACAAATAATAACAAATACCCACAAACCATGCCTTCGAATTCATATTGGAAGAGGGGAAGAAATTAGAGAGTTAATTAACATGGAAAGTTTAAGTCCCAAAAGACGGAACTTCACTTGTTTAAGCTAATTGTTCAAGCTTCCTGTGTAAATTTAACGTCAATTTTAAATTCTTGTTGACAATAATTGAATCTCTTGTTCACTAATAATTTCATTTATTATTATTATTATTACTAATCATCATGATCATCATAATCATCTTACTCCTCTTTTGACACTATGGGTGGTTATGTTGTACTTCAGCTAAGCCAAAATATCTTTTAATGTTTTTAAACAAATGACTTAAAATGATTATATTAGTAAATGAATTATTTCAAATGACTACCAGAAAAAGCATGACATTCAATGCATTAGAGTTATTGAAATCACCTGTCTGGTTTTTGTTTAAAGAATAAAACGATAACATAATGATATGTATAAAATATGTTTCTATTGATAACAGCTGCCACAAGTATTAAATATCAAAGTTTGCTGAAATCGAGTCTATTGGCAATATTTTCTAGATCAACTGATGAATTCAATAAAAAATATCAAAATAAGAGATAAATTCATTTTTTGAGAAGAATTCATCTTATATTCCTTCAAGAAACTTTAAAATTGGTATTTCAATTCATTCACGTTGCAGCCTTGCCGAATAGAGTTCTTAAAAGTTGTTTCATGATCAAGTAAAATTTGAATAATTAATTCACTTACAGAAAGCATTTACTACTTTATTTTTATTGGAGTGCATGTGGTGATTTTATTGGAGGACCCTCTGCATTTTGAAGATCTTAGATTGTTAACAAAACAAATTTGCAAATTTTGAGAAAAATATAAACAGTTAATGTAGAATTTTATTTGAAATTGTAGATGATATGCAACACACATAAATAAAACAATAAGAAGCAAAGCTATTGAAAACAGGAAACAAATTGAAGAAAATGACAGTGAGGTGCAGCAATAAAATTTGTTTCTTATATCAAGAGCAAATAGAAATTTAAGAAATTTACCGATACGGGAAAGGGAAATCCTTTTTTTCTTTTTTACCGTGGCATTTGTTTGGCAACAATTATTTAATTGCTTAAGAATAATTTGTATACAAGTTGAAATTGCAGCTATAAAATTGATAGCAATTTATTTTCATTAGGAAATGTTTCCTTTTTAATTTTTTTTTTTTAAATAATTAATGGAAGAAAGTCTTTATGTAAGTTTAATGACTAATGGAATATGGATTTAATTTGATTTTAATGCTAATATGAATTTCAAATGATTGATAAAAGATGGCTTTAATAGAATTAAGAAATTCTATTTTTATACTTAAAATTCTTACAACTGATCAAGTAGTTAATCAAGCAATTAAATGAAAGAAATCAAGTTATAAAAAGCACTTGAAAGATTAGTTGGTACAGTGCTTTTAAATTATTTTAGAACAAAAGAGCACATGTGCACGGGAGAGAGAGAGAGAGAGAGAGAGAGAGAGAGAGAGCGAGAGCAAGAGCAAAAAAAATATTGATAACGTTTTTTATTATTTAACATTCAGTAATAGTATTATTTAGAAGATATCCTGTAATAGCTAGTGACAAAAGTCACAAAATCACAGCTCTTTTTATTTTTTTGTTTTTCATTTTAAGGAGAGTTAACCCCCCCCCCCCCCCATATACCCCTTCTTCGTATGGAGAGTTATTATATCCACATATCCATATACAGTAGAACTTTCTTAGGACAGGTTCGGAAAATAAGGACTCTCAATTTAAATGGATCAGGTTTTTTTTTGGCCTAGCCGAAAGGCATACGTTTTCCATATTACAGCTGATGGACAATATGGACTCGGCCAATAAGGGCCAAATATTGAGTCTGCTGAGCCTCAGAACACCTTGCTTAAAAAGTACTATCATTTGTGGAAAGGCTGGATTGGATTGAACACTTGTCGATTGCCTGATTCTGCTGCATTTGATGAAACTGGCATTTTTTATAAAATGCTCACTGACACAAAGAGACAGAGCAGTTCCTGAAATAGTTCTGGTGTCACGCAATTCCAAAAATTATACATATTTCAACAAGAGTGATGAGTAAAACGAAGAAACTCAAGATGTTGCAGGGGTTCCATCAACTAGCTATGCTGAGACATTTACCCTATGCAAACCCCTCCAGAATATCGCCCAAGAACATCCAGTAACAGTAAAGAAGCTATACTGACTGACTTACCAATCACAACGATAACTATATAAGTCCTGTACTGTGAATTCTCTCAAATGTCTTCATTTTTCAATCATTCAGTTTTCAAAGTTATAATTTACATTTAACGTAGCTTGATATCTAATCAGTCTTGTTAATAAAATTTACATATTCCTTTGTAGACATCTGTGCTTTATATTATACATTTTTTCACACATTTACCCATTTTCAGATAATGCGAATCTCCGTTAAACTGACATTTTTTATAGTCCGCTGAAATCCGTACTAACAAAGTTTTACAGTATTTAAAAATTATATTGAATATGTTAACTTTTGTATCATATATTCTGCCGCTGAATGTTAGGATGGGATGTAGTTACAGACTTAAAACCTAATGAAATTATTTTAGGATCTTGATATTTGAAGTTGTAAGATCTGATTACCTTCTTGGGTATTACAGAGAACCCGCTTATAACAAAGCTGAAAGGAGCCGCCAAAAATATTCAAAATACATGAAATATCAATACAGATTTAAAAAGAGCTGTTTTTAGTTAGAGGTCAACATATACACGAATTAAAAATTAAAAAAAAATTAAATATACAGTTTTTCCCACTGCTGCATTGTTCCCCTTAAAAGCTAAAGTTTTCTGAGCTACATGTAAAAAAAAAAAAAAATCCGGTCTCAGCATTATAGACGTCACGAGGTTTGTAGAGAGAAACGAGTCCCTCACTGGCTTTTATCCGTTTTACATTGACTTCATCATCCACTGAAGCACTTTTGCTGCAAAAAGATTTGAAAACAATTCCCATGGCAATCTTTAAATCAATGTAGCCATTTGCTATTAGTGTTAAAAATTTTTACCTAACAAGTTGGCCTTTTCTTTTATAAATGGTGTAGCCACTGGAATGTTTTTTCCTCTCAGTCCTGGCAACCATTTAAGAGGAGGGCTCCTTCTCGAAATCATTTCTTTTTGATATTCAATGTACCATCATCAGATTTTCTTTTTTAATTTTCTTTTTCACAATCGTGGAAAACGTATTAGGTAGAAAGTCAAATTTTTTGTTATTTCATATTTATTTAGATTCCCATTTTCTACTAAACTAGGGCATTCAACTTATCAGTCAATAAGGAAATTGTCCAGTTGATGAAGATTGTTGAAGTTTTGATGAAATTTATAAATTTTGATTTATCTTCTTTAATCTCAGGTCCATATTGTTCCCCACAACTGAACTGATTCATTGTTGAACTTTCACATTGTTACAAAACTACAGCTCACTAATATCATTCGGTAATGATGCAAACAGACATATATATGAGTGGTCACGTGAAAGGGGACTTGATGGGAAAATAATAAATTCTGAGGAAAATCGCATTTAAAGTTTGAAGCACAGGAGTGAGGCATGCCAATTTTAATATGTAAATGACCAGGTTGTTGCTATTTTTAGGTTGTAGAGGAGGAAGTGCTCAAAATTAATTACATGTGACCAGTTGTTGCATTTTTTATATTTCTTTCCCCCAAAAAGACAAAACTCTGATAGACATGATTATCATGAAAATTGTTATTCGTTATAAGCAGTCAAAATAACGCTGGTGAATACTATGAAATTCAAGGTATACAAAAAAAACAACTTTCCTATATAGTTGAACCCTGTTATTTCGAATCTCTATACCAGAAACTTTGTTCGTATTATCCGGGATTCATGTAATCAGATAATGAAAGGAAACCCCGATGTTATAGATTATGACATAGGCCTCAGACCAGATTGATAAAAATTATCGTCATTCATTTATTTTCAGATAAATACTGGGTCTTTGAAGTTTCTTTATATAATGAATATACTCCTTTGTAATTGCGTTATTCATAGAACCATATAAATCGAAGAGATCAGATGGGACATCATCGTCACCTAGGATATAGGACTTCATTTAATCTAAAATAGACAACATGCAGGGCTGTGAATCGTGCATATTTTAGTCAATTCGTGGAAATGCCCATGTTTAATAAGCACTGAAAAATCACCCAGAATTCCCAGATGTCAAATCCGTGTCTCCTTGTTCGTTTACACTGTTTAAGAACCAATCAGAATTCGTGGGTATGAAAGAATACGTGCCTCCTTGTTCATTTAGACTAAGAACCAGTCAGAATAATTTGTAACGATAAAGATCTCATTTTTGGTATGAATTAATTCATTTTATTCGAATTATTTGGAATTAGATTTCAAAAATGTATTAAATGACTAATTTTATATAGAAATTGAAGTCACGGGGTCGGGACTGGAGCAAAAAATTATATTAAGTGATAATCCATATTAACTAGATTCATAATAATGGGGTTCGACTGTTTGTGAAATTTTAATATATCCGAGCTAGCTCGATATAAGAGGGTTCGACTGTACCCTCTCACATGACCTTCTGTTGTCCCTCTCGTACGATTAAGTTTTCCTGATAATTATTTTTACACCTGTGCATTTCATCTTAAATCATGAATTCTGTAAGCTGAACCTTTTTTCAAGCATGATTACCACATCTTTCAAAATAAGCTGTCTTTGCAAATAACACAAGTTTGCAGTGCATTTATTTTGTTATAAGAAAGCATATTCTAAATATGTTTAAAAAAATGTATTTTTTTCAAGGGGGGAAAAAAATTCGATGTTGTATTACAATGTTTCTCTGCATCAATTTTTATCAGTTTTATGGAATGAAGAAGTAACCAGAGGAACACACAAATGTTTTTTTTTTTTTTGTTGTTGTTTTTTTTTCTCCCCTCATTTAATTGGCAGGGCAATTAGTAAGATGAATTAAGAGTGCAAGCTAGTACTGTTGGATTTTTTAAAATTTTTTTTCATTTCTCAGGAGCTGTGTTAGATATCTTTTTGAAATCTTTTCTGTCAGCTGGCGCCACTTTTGACCATTGTTTAAGCAACATTTGAATTCTGCAGTGGAAAAGCAATTTATTCTACATCTCGTTGGAGTCAATGATCCAATTTTGCACTTCTACATTTTGATGAGTAGAATGATCAGATTATTCTGCATCTATTGGAACAAGTGTATCTAAAGGAGCAATGTCCAGAGATTATGCCAGATGGGTAGGTCATCCCACAGAATTTGTTAAGGATATCTTTCATCACTTGAGCAATGTGAGAACAATCGGGTTATACAGTAGGTCTACTCTGTAGTTTCAAAGTTTTGTGCAGTGTTTGCCTGCCCTGATGAGGAAAGCACATGGTATCCCCTTCTGATTATCAAATGCACAAAGGAACTTTCTTCCTGTGAATGTTGCATTTGGGATGCAAGGAGAGTGGTTTGTCGTACCCAGATTTTTTTGCTTTTCATACTGGTTATGATCTTGTACAGAAAAGATTTCTTCTGCCTGGTGATTAGTTGAAGACGTGTGGGCTGCTATGTCCCATCATTTTCCTGTCAACTCATGAAGCACCCAATTTTCATTTTTAATTTTTCCAAGCACCTGCAAACAATGGGTGTGTTTCAATAGGGAGTGCAAGTGACTACGTCACAACTGACGTCATTTGCGCGATGAAGGGGCCGAGAGCCTAGGAAATGGGATTGCTGGTTCCAAACATTGGAACAACGCAATATACGTACTAGTAACGTTGAAACGGGCAGCCAGTAAAAATGACATCTCTTAAATTATGTTAATTTGTGTAATTTATATTATTATTAAGACATTTAATAGCATTATATAATTTATACATTAATATTAGAACGCTTTTTAATCACTTTTAATCACTTAACAAAAGAATGCCATCGTTCGCGGATCTTTTTTTCTTTGGGAAAACGATAGATGTCTAAATCGCTGTTTTGGCTCCTTCTTGAGCAGTGAGGAACTAAACAATTTCACATCTTAAATGTGTTATAAACACTGGGCTTATACAAAGCAATTTTATTCCATCCCTACGTTGGAACCATGTTAAATCCTGAAGCGAGAAGTCTTGTTTGGAAACAAATCGAGTCACGTGACTGAAGAATTCCCAGGACTGACGTCACACTTGCACTCCCTATACACTCATGAACCTCGCGATAGTAGGGTTTTCTCTCTCTCAATTGTTTTGATAGGTTTTCGTGAGGTGGTCTCACTCGTATCGATAAAGCCGAGAACCTCACGAGAAGGTAGTCCCAGGCCCCATGAAATGGTCCAAGCCCTTGAGGTCGTACAGCTTCGTGAGAATGATCCAGCTTGTTTAAAAATGTTTGACCCTTATGTGTAGATCGGGTATCTTGGTATTCGCAGAGCTATAAAGCGATTATATAGCATGTCGATGTCTACATTCAACAACGTCAACAGTAAATTACAGTTAGTTTTTGGAATAAAACAAGAAATCTCTGATACAGTGCAGGAAGAAAAAGCGAAAACCGAAAGTGAAACAGTGCCTGAACAAAGATTACATCCCCGTAGCGTTTCGATAGCATGATCGTCGCGATTCCCACTTTAGCTCACTGGCGACAGTTAACATGAGTTAGCTCTTGCTAGATCTGTGAGTCTATCGAAACACACCCAATGTCTGAAGGCTTGATGAGTTACTCTGTATTTTTCTGCAAGTTCTTTTTAAGTCTGTCTTGTCTTCATAGAGGACCACTTCAAGATCTGCATGTCTAATTTCATTAGTTGACCTGGGTGCTCCTTATCATTCAACTTGAAACTGCCAATCCTGAACTGTTGGAATCGGTGCTGACATGTTTTTTTCAGTCGCAGTAGGCTTTCCGTAAGTTTCACACAGGATCTTAAATGTTTGGCAGCAGAAATCATCTGACATAGAAGTAATAATGGAATATGTAGAGTCGAATGTGCACCCTGTCAGGCTTCATTTCAGAGCAATGTAAATTCATTCTTTTTCCTCACATTGTGCAATATTAAATTATTATCATAGCACCCATTCATACAATATAATTGTTTTTATTTACTAAAGTTAACTTTCGTCCATCTCGGACATTTGGACATCTTCAATAGTTACAACTGAAATTATATTATCATACAAGAAGCGAATCCAACAGTTTGTATAATCGGGAAATAACCCAATGTTAGATTTTTTCTTTGTTGTGACAACGTTCACCGTCGCTGATTTTATATAAATGATTATCTTAACAAAGAAAACAATATAATCATCAAAAAATAAAAATCATTGTTAATATCAACCATTGTTAGAAATTTAAAAACAAAGAATTTCATTTGTAACTACTGATGATTGTTACTTTAGTAAATACAAACAATTGTATTGTACAAATGGATATTATGATGATAATTTAATAGAGCAAGTTAACTTGTGAAATAATGAATAAAAATTTTTGAAATTATGCACAAATTAATGTCATGTGGTTGTCTCTTCCTTGTGTAATAATGGTTAAAAGTCCAACTGATTAATGAATTATGACTTCTCAAAGAAGATAACAGACAGAATTAAGTTGCACATCCAATAACTGATATGGTTATTGTCATTCAAATGCATGTGAGGAGAACACTGTAGTGCCTATCTAAGTTTATATTCATTCTGAAGAATTAAGTTTAAAAGGGTTTTCAAATATTTATTAAATTTTATTATTCATACTTACAAAGAGACTCCCAAGTGCTCGAACTCACTGATTTTGATAAAAAGAAAAATTCTACGTAGCTTTCACCAAATTAAACATCCATGTAAAGATGTAATTAAAGATGTAACTACATAAATGTAATTTATTTACTAAATATACTTCCGATTTTCCAGTTTGCTATCATTGTTTTTTTTTTTTTTTACTGTAAAATCCATATGCACATTTATACAAAAAAACTAAAAAAAAAAGAAAAGAAAAATAAAAATAAAAAAAAAATTAAAAAAAAATATTTATGGACTATTAATTAATGATCCACAGTGATAAATGACCATTAAAAAAATTATTTATCCACATTTAATTATTTTTATAAATTTTGTAACTTTTGGGATGACGTTTAACTCACACAATGATTAAATAATTATTGCATCATTTACCTACTATTAAATATAATGCATCATATTGGTATCTATAGTTTATGAATCACCCATCATTAACATTTTTAACTAGCTCATTAGCCACAAAATTACAATTTCCTATTTCTAGGAGCAGAAGTTTATGAACGAAATTAACTATTATCTTTTTAATGTGAATTACGTCTTTTGTGGTTTGTTTTTTTTTTTAAAGAAAATAAATATAACTTGTAACAACCTTTCAATTTATGTAAAAATAATCTTAGAAATCAGAAATTTTTGGTTATGTTTAATTATAACAATTCTTATACACATTTTATTAATAATAATAAAAAAAAAGGACTGCAGCAAATTGGAAAATCGAAAATATATTTAGTAAATGAATTACACATTCCCATACATGTGAAAAAATTTATGAAGTGAAAAAAAAAATTATCGAAGACAGGATTTGAACCGTACCTGCAAAACTGAATTCTAGTGTTTTGCTACTAGACAGCCTAGAGTGTTTTGAGTTGCCATTATATAGAGCCTTGGTTCTCAAACTTTTTTAAACAGGCACCATTCCGTGAGTGAATGGTAAACTGAAGTACCATTATCAATGAATCGTTAAGTTATGTCCGTGTTGTTTTGAAGAAAAAGTACCACATGAGTACCACTTGGCCTGGCTTGAAGTATAACCTGTGGTACGTGCACCACAGTTTGAGAAGTGTGGATATAGAGAAGAGCATGGAAATTCAAACTCACGAATGTTTGAAAGAACTTTTCCTATGTTCAGATGTTCATTAATAGACTGGCATCAATGATTTTATGTCATATGTAGTCTATTGATTGCTTTAGAAAATTTAAGTCAAAAAATTGATGTTTATTTTTAAAAAATTAAATAAATTACAATACTTATTTCGATTTTATGATGCTTGAATAACATTGGCTTTAAGTGGCCAAAATCTCCGTGTTTTCGAAATTTTTTGTTTCACCTTTTCCAACTTCCATAATCGGAAATTAATGTTGAGGCATTGCTACAGATTGACATAAAATTATGGCAATTATAATATACTTTGCATCATAAAATAACTAAATTAATTAATTAGTTATCTTAAACCAATTTATTCTATTTTTATCGAATAATTTATAAATTAATTGAATACGGCAGAGTTATCCCAGAAAATGTTAGGGCTTGAAGACCAATCCAATGCGTAGGAGAAATCAGACAATTGCATCACTGAGCATTTTTGCTTACACTGATAGAAAATCGTAAATTAGCAATTGCCAGCAAGTAAAAAATGGGTAGAGGGCATTTGTACTGCATTTGCGATCTAAACAGATGTAAGAAACCAGTTTATAGCGAAATCACCGATTGTGCTTTCATACGCTTTCTTTCTGAACTACTTTCAAGGTTCAAGGACTTCACTCATGAATGTAATTCCCAATCTCTTTGCTTGGATTCTGTATGAACATTTTTAAACGATGGAATTTGGTTGAATTCGATTGATTAAAGAACAATAAAGCTTATAGAAATAACTAATTACCTTAACTACTGTGGATGCCAATTCCTTAAAACACAAAGTGAATCCGCTTTACCACAAAAATGTTTATTCACCATGAATATGCATAATTCGACTACCAGGTAGTCATCTTTCAGCATGAGAAGTTTTACAGAGACTGTATTTATGTAGTTACATAGCTAATAGATATTAAGAATAAGTTTTTATATAGTTACATAGCTAGTTAGGAAAGAAGAACAAATTCTGAAACTTACAACAAAACCACAGCCAATGGGAAAATTATTTTGACGTTTACAAGACTTGACCAATCAGTGACTCCAAAAAGTTCAGGTGTCTTTCATCAATCACACTATGTAGGATTTTGTAATTTTTCAGGTCTATATCGTGTCCAAACTCCAGAATGTGCTGGGCAAATCTTGAGCTTTCGGGTTTGCAATTTTGGACATATTTGATGTGCTCTTTAATCTGGGTGGAGATTTTTCTTTTAGTCTGTCCTACATGATTACATGGGCACGAGCCACAATTGAGTTGGTACATTCCTGAATGTTCCTCAGCTGGAATTTTGTCCTTTATCGAACAGAGTAATATTCTCAATGTGTGTCCACTTTTGTAGAAGAAGTTTAGACCGAACTTCTTTGCTATGATGAAATCCATGACTAGTATCACGTGTATTAACAAAAAAAAAGGGAAAAAACATCCAAAGTGATACAGAAACAAAGTTTATTGCCTGACACATTTCGATTTTACATCATCTTTGGAGGCAAACAATGTTACAAAGCTTAAATGGTAGACGGTGCCCTTTATATACCCCTAATAGAAGACTCATCCCTTTATAGTAGACGGTGCCCTTCTGGCGGACCTAATAGAAGACTCATCTTAAATGCCGACCTACTGTAGAACTCGTCCGGTCTTCCATACGAATGATAAAATCTATTAAGCCGTCCCTCTCGAAGGATGTTTTGATTATTGAGGAGGGGGTATGGTCCGAACATTGTCTTCTGATTTCAATTTCCTCGTGGATTAATATTTTGTCCTTGTCCTTCCTTTCCATAAGACATCCATACAAGCATCAATATCGACCATCTGGTGCTTATTTGCGATCAGTTTGTCGGCGAAAGCTGACTTACCGTCTCGGTTTACCCACGCCCTCCTATGTTCACGGAACCTCTCATGGAAGGAACGGGATGTGGATCCTATGTAGATAGCTTCACAGTCCGGGCATTGTAGTCTGTATATGTCATTATCATGGTTCTGCTTTGCCGGATTTAACACGAACCTGGAGTTGTTTCGTGTGCGGAATGCTATTCCAATCCCTTGTTCACGGAAAAGGTTGGATATTCTATGTATGCCCTCTCCATAGTACGTGAACGTGGCGTAGTCCACGGGCTTGTAGCGTTGACCTTGCTCCATATTAGTTACTCTTCTTTTGGTTTCCTTGAGAACTGCATTAGTGATTCTTCTGGGGAATCAATTCGCTCTAGCCAGTTCGAAAATTGTGTCTATCTCAGAGCGGCGAGTGTTGTCATTGATTGGGTATGTCAAAGCCCTCTTAAATCCATGGCTTAAGGCGGCGGTCTTCTGTCTCAACGAGTGCATCGAATCGTATAGTATTATATTGGCGGTAGTTGTTCCTTCCTGTGGATACTAAATGTTAAACCCTTCGTCATCTGCTCTCGGGAAATACGGAAATCCAAAAAGTTTATTCCTCCATTCTCCTCTTCCCCCATAGTGTAACGCAGCTCCTCAATAATCAAACATCCTTTGAGAGGGACGGCTTAATAGATTTTATCATTGGTTTGGAAGACCGGAAGAGCTCTACAGTAGGTCGGTGTTTTAGATGAGTCTTCTATTAGGTCCACCAATAGCTGTATATATACACACCATATTGCCATTAATGACCGAGCACTTTCGATTTTAGACGTTTTGTCGAATATCTAGAAAAATACTTGATGAATTTTCCTGAAATTTCAGGGGTGTAAAAAGGATGTTACATCTCATATATTTCAGCGAAGGTTTTCTCCCGAAGGCAAATAGGGGACCAGCAAAGAAGTGAACCAAAAAAATAATGTTTGGAATCACCCTGTAAAAAAAATGCTTGAAATGCATTGTAGCTGTAGCATATGCTTAAGAGGCTTGTTTTACTTTTCTGTGTTCATTTGTAAGAGAATAGCACGTATATTCATGGAGATATAAAGGTTTCTTTAAAATTGTCTTTTGCATAATTTATTAGCCAAATGTATAGAGCTACTCTTATAAAAAGCCCAAGCAAATATCGTTAAAATTGAGAAAGATATCGCCGATAGAATGAGTTGAATTTCAGTTGCTCTCAAAAATAAACAAAACGATAAGGGGCTTTCTCCAAACCTTTATTTTTGGATCGGACGCCGGTATCAACTTCTTCTCCTTATGCTGACATGAAAAAATATTGACTTCATATTGACTTCATATCAGCGTAAGAAGAAGTTGATACTGGTGTCCGATCCAAAAATAAAAGTTTGGAGAAAGCCCCTTATCGTTTTGTTTATTTTTGAAAGTCCTATGAATCATTTGTTTGAATGCAGCCAATTTGTGTGGAAAGGAATGGTTGGAGGAGCAATTAATATAGGAAGGAACAAAGTTGGGCTTCCTATAAATGCCAAAGTCTATCACCAAAGGGTAATGAAGGGGTAAAGTTTTAGTTCAAGAAAGGGTAATTTGCCATCAACTTTCATCTCCATAGTAAAGGTTATGGAGGGTGATAGGCTATTGATATTATGGAGAAAGACATTTAGGCCGTGTTTTCTTAGATCAAAAACACCGAACACCTCATCAACAGACTTGTAACAAATTGAGGGAAAATATTTGAATGTTGCTGTTGCCTTATTTTCTAAATTTGAGGAATAGTTCCGCTAAGAATGGGCTAATGCAGCATCCCATAGGGGTGCCATCAGTCATTTTATAATATTTGCCATCAAATTGAAATAAATTGTTGGAATAACAATTTCGTGGCAATCATGATATCTTTCATAGCTGAGAGGGATGTCATTAAAGTCTAAAATATCTTGCAGAAATAACAGCGTCTTTTCACAATTGGAATGCTTGGAAAGAGAGGTGATATCAAATGATATCAAAACGCTCCCTTCAGGGATGTGACAGTTTTGTAAATTTTCCACTAATGTTTGACTATTTTTAATAGAGAAATTCTTACCTAGAAGTTTAAGCGTGCGGAATTTACTCATCAAGAACTTAGCAATAAGGTATTTAGGAGAGTTAATGTTGTCGATGATTGGTCTAAAATGATTGCCCGGTTTGTGGGTTTTTGGTAGGCAGTATAGTCTAGCGTTACTCGGATTATTGGGTATGAGGTTGCATTTTCTGATATCTTTAAAGAGGGTATAACAGGATTTAATACAGTTCCTAGCTTTTCTAATTAATTGAGGTAGAGGGTCATGAAGAAGTTCCACATAGGGGCCATCTTTCAATAATTGATGTACACCATTTAGACAATCAATCTTGTGGAGGATGACCAAGTGATTACTTTTATCATCCTTTAGAAAGACACAATCGGTTGCTTTAAGTTTATTAATATCTTATTATAAACAGGGTATTCCTTATCATAATTGTCAGTATTTAAGTTATGTAGAATTGGGAATGACATAGGGTCATGAATTCTTTGTCTATTGGTGTCTAGAGACGATGGGCATTTACCATATTTTTTTGAATATAGGCCGCGTCTCTAAACCCAAAAAAATCGAAAATTTTAGGAGTGCGGCCAAAAGTGAGTGGGGCCTGAAAAAATTTTTTTTTTCTGAATTAAAAAATCATTATTGGTAATTTTGGATAGAACAAAAATAAAAAGAAAGATTGAACTACTTCGTCCCATAGTATAAGGGTCGTACAAATGAAAACAAAAATTATTTATTTTATCCAAAGTGTATACAAGCAATTTAAAAATACTCTCCGAATGCGTTAAGGCATTCATCCCACTGTGTAACAAGGCGTGTAATTCTTTTATGGAAGAAGTCTTTTGGTTGCGTGTGGAACCATTCCAAAACCTCTTTCTTCACTTCATCGTCCGACTGAAACCTGCAGCCTTTCAAGCCTTTCAGATGTTTCTTGAGATCCCCAAACACGTGAAAGTCACATGGGGATAAGTCAGTGCTGTAAGGTGGGTGCTGCATTGCTTCCCAGTTGAAATTTTTGATGAGGTCTACCGTCGCTTTTGAGGTGTGAGGATGCACCTTGAGAAGAAGCAATCCTTCTGTAAGAAGTCCAGGACGCTTGCATTTGATGGCCGCACGCAGTGTCTTCAATGTTTCCCCATATCGTGCTGCGTTAACTGTGGTGCCTTATTCAAGTAAGTCCATTAAAATCGGGCCTTTGCGATCAAAAACCACTGTCAACATCACCTTCCCCATGTTGTTTGCGATTGCCTTTGATTTTTTCGCGATTTGACTTGATTTGTTTGTGATTGCTTGTTTGGACGAAGCGATCACTCGCAGAGCTTCGAAGCGCGAGCTATCGTTCTTTCTCACGTGATGCATCACTTGCAACCTCTTGTTCAATTTGCACGTGGGGTTTCGCAGTGGTGAAAACAAAAACTTACGATCTTACACGTCGTCTTTTCTTTTTCCCACACAAATTTTCGTTTTCATTTGTACGACCCTTATATATTACATAGTAATTTTATTATTTATATACCGGTAACTATCTAAATTATTTTTATATACTCAATGAATTTTTTATAAGTTTATTAATGAACTGTGTAAATAATTATGCTAATCTTATTTTTAATTTAGTTTAACTCTTCGGCAGAGGGCATGGCTCTATCAACGAACTGCTGACCAATAGCGCGATAGAGCTTTCTATGACATCACAACACTTTGGAGTAAAGTTGGCTTGAAGGAATCTACGACAATAACTTTCACACATGAATTACATAAAAAAGAATTGATAATTTACGAATGAAAATATGTGACTGGTTAATTATTGTTCTGAAGGGTTAGAATATTAATTTCACTGTTAGAAAACGATTGAACAAAAGCTGGATAATTTAAAGCCATGAACTTAATTTCACCATGTTTTTATCGGATAATTTTTTACCGATCAGCGATCGATTTACCTTTTCAAAAAGTATAAAGTGTAACAGAATTTTCGTATAAAAGATAGGAAGCAAATATAAGAGAAAATACAGTATATTGCCAAAAATGACCGGACACTTTTGATTTTAGACATTTTGTCGACCGCATTGTCAACGAAGAAATGGAAGAAGAGTTTTTTTTGCAGGAAAAGAAAAATAGAGCAGAATATTCAATACAGAATGGATCCAGCAGACAAAATAAGCAACTGATAAATTAAAGCAAATTAGCACCCCTTTATACAGGGTGGATACAAAGATGAGCCCCTCCTCCTTTTATTTTAGTAACCGAAGCAGATATGTCAATTTTGACGAGCCCAATGAATAGGAAATGGTGCACTTTTCATCATCCCAAATAGTTCAACAATGTCATTCATGTAAAAAAATATTTTGGAAACCCTGCACCCCTGGATACCCCACACCCCCTCTCACGGATGTAAAAAAGTGTATAAGGGAAAATACGGTAATCATAATGCTTTCTTTAACAACTTTTCTTAATCATCTATGTGAGGAATCTTAGCAAAGAAGCCACCTTGTTTATTTTCCAAGGTTGCCAATTGCTGTTGTCGGGAGAAGGTGAAACAGAAGGAGTTTGGGATGATTTATTATAATAAAATGGGGATTTTCTTGATATTTGTTATATAAAATCTAAAAAATATTGTTGACATTTACATTTGGAAATTGTGAAAATGTAAATATATATTTTATGAGTGATGTAGATATTTAATAAATTAGCTAGGATTTTATCAACCATCACCTCAAACCATGAATGACTCTTTGGTTTTTATTTTCTGAAAAAAAACCCCAAAAAACTCTTCATTATATAAAGTTATTTGTACAAATATGCCATTATATAGAGTGCTGTGATAAAGAGGGAGTACTGTACTGTATTTTTAAGATACCTGTGATTTTGCTAAAGGGTCGATCAAATGAAATGCAATTTGATGAGCTGAAGTATTAGGAAACTTCATTTAGCAACAGTCAGAAATGCATGCTTCAGTGCTTTGACTGTTCGTGAGGTGTTGCTAAATTGTGTATGCAGAAATTTATTTGCCATTGAAATTTATTGCTGAATAGCTAGAATTTATGTTGGCAATTACTATGTGGTTTAAAGAACTGTGACACCCTTAACCCAAAAAAATCCAGTTAGTCATGTCCATGTAGGGATACAACCATGTATGCATAAAAATTTTGTTTATCATTGCAAACTGCCTATTACTTTTTTTGTTACCATAGGATTCTTGTTTGATGCCATGCGTGAATGATTTATAATGAACTCAACAGTAAATAATCTTAACTGATGCAAGGTTATTGCTATGATCCAATTTTTGTTAGGGAAAAAAAAAAGAGAGAGCAATAGTGCAATTTAAATTCATAGGCATGTGTTTATTGTAACAATTTTTCCGGGACTTACACCACCTAGACAGGTCTTGTCATATTTCTTCTGTAGACTCTCCTCGTGAGAAAATACTAATTTTTTTAAGAAGCCAACCAACATGGTTTGGTATAAGTTTCAGCTTGTGTATTTGTTTTTTATTTTCTTTAAGAAAAAAACTGGTGACCATACATAAAAGTAGCATCAGTTTATTTTCTCTAACAAGGAGACTCCATGAACTCTGACTTACCGAAGTTGATAAAAACTATTATACACTAGCTTTTATTCAATTAAATACTCGTGCATAAGCTATTTGATGCACTTGTCAAAATTTACCAAGGAAAAAAATTCATTACCAATGTTTGCACCTAATTGCATCATGGTTCAGCAGTAAGACATAGGAATCTTCTTTTAAAAATGTGGGTTCAAATCCCATCCTCAAATTTTTTTCCTTCCTAAATTCTTTTTAAACACACTTCTGATCAAAAGTTAAGCAACAAACAACACAAGTCATATCTTCAAATATTGCAAGCGGATTTTAATGAATGCTATAGAGTAAGTACATCATATTGTGAGACAGCAATGTACGAATAAGATGAAAGATTTTGTACATAATTTTTAATATATTCTGTTCAAAGAATTTTTTGATTTTGAATTTTTGAATTCAAATGTTTTGATCATTAATGTTTGATAGGGTGACACTTTCGATGTGGAGTGTGATTGCCACAAACTGCAATAGACACCTAATAACGTCTCTCCATGCTGCCAATAAGGTTGTCAATTAGTGTTCAGGGGAGTAACTGCCATTGTTATTGAAGAATAGTTCTGCATGCCTGGAAGTTATGGGGTCAGTTAAGTAGACATGCAATCTATTGTCCTAAAGCATCCCAAGCATGCTCAATGGGATTTAGTCTAGTGACCTGGCCACTACATACGAATGGTAGTTTCACGTTCGAGGTACTGGTCCACCATTCACATTCTGCATGGACGAGCATTATCGTCCATTAAAATGGATTCAAAACCCATGACTCCTGGGTTAAACACTGGAGGAAAAGATAAACGTAAGTTTTAAGGGTCTCTCTGCATTATCGAGCTCCCTTTAGTGTTCCCTTGTCGAAGATGATGTCCACCTATGGTAATGCTGCCCCACACCATCATCCCACCAACCCCAAAACTATCTCTTTCAATCATGTTTGTAGGATGAGCTATACCATCTTCCTGGTTAGCTCATACCTGCCAACTTGGATGATTTTTCCCTACAATGTAGAAATTTTTAAGTAATTGTATGATGTGCAGCACCTTCATTATCCTACGGATTTTGAAAATGGCAGACAAAAATTGAGACATCTGAATGAGCAGTGCGAAATAAAACAAAATCTGAAAAACAAAGTTCCTAAGATACTAGTGTTTCTGAAAGTGCAATACTATCTACCTAAGTGCGTACACTCTCAGAGCAGTACAACAGCATTGTATGTTAAAAATGAGAATTTTCCCTCGGTCTAGCGTTGTTGTGCATCAGAGTGACACCATGAGAAACCTAACCAGGACATTTTGATTTGATTGCCTTCCTGAGCTTCATTAAATTCCTACTAGGGAATTTTGCACCATCTCAGTATCAATTAACGATTGCTACGAGATGACAGTAACAGCTTATTCTACGGCTTTATGTGCCCTCTGAAGCATGGGGGGAACAAATAGATATCCACTGTCTATCTGTCAGTCAGTCAGTGGCTGGCTGCACCAAAGTTGCTTAACTCCACTGATTCGGCGAACCAATCAAAGAGACAACCAGACCACGACCACCCACTGCATTGACCATAGCTCCAAAATCTTTTTTGTGGTGCCATCTGTTGCACGACAACGCTAGACTCACACAGCCAATGAAGCAAAGGAACATCTACAAAAGTCTATAAAATTAATTACCAATAATTTATGTACAAGGGTCGTTCAAGGTTGACCCAGGCTTTTATTTTTACAGAGAAAACGTAATGTCCAGCAAGCATCAACTTAGGTCAGTGCAAGTGCCTGATACATTTGGTATATAAAGAATTGGGTGGGAATACCAAAGAGGAAGTTTCATTTTGTCTTGAACTTCTACCTCCTCCCAGAAGCTCTTTAAGGGGCCTGAACAAATGGTAATCACTGGCAGCCAAGTCTGGAATATAGGGGGCTTGGGGAAACACCTCTCAACTTATTTTGGCAAACATTTCTGCTGTTAAATTCACTGTGTGTGGCTGGGCATTGTCATGGAGAAGAATGACATTTTCAGACGACAACACGGGTCTTTTCTTGTGAATGGTGTTGCGTACAACACCCTGAAACAATTTGCGGTGATACTGAGTGTTAATTGTCATGCTTTGGTCAAAAATGGTTCGCTCATTGGGTATGATTTTCACTGTGTGACTGCAGTCAGACCAATGTGTCCATGTATTGCAATTTTACCATCTCTTGTCGACTGCCAAACTGATTACACCAATCGTACACTCTGTCACATTGTTTTTTCCCTATACTGTGCTTTTGAAGTGTTCTCAAAATCTCAGTAGGTTTACCATTCTCCTTCACAAGAAATTTGATTATACAATGCCTACAGAGACGCTGCCTGGTGCCATTTTTGCTGCAGTTGCTGCACATGCATCAAATACACCATGCCAAAAGCGGGATACTCAAAAGGGATTACATAACATTCCCTTGAAAGTTTAATGGGCTAGTTATTTCTCGAGTTTATATGCACAAAAGTCTGGGTCAATTTTGAAAGACCCTTGTATATATTGATGATGAATAATCTCATGTGATGTATTAATGTATATTCTGAAGCAAAATCATGCATCCGTTGATGTGACCAAGATGGATGCTCCATTATTGGAAATTGTGTTTGGAATTTTTCGTTTATCCACTTATTTAGGGTCTGATTTTTAAAATATGCCATCATGTTTAAATAATTAAATATATGAACTCATTGCAATGAAAAGAAATGTAAAGAAAAGAAATAAAATAATAAACAATTATCTAAAGTCACCCAATGTGGAATAAAGCAGGTAAATGAAGATGAATCTTGTGGAAATCTGGTGGAAGCAGAAGAAAAACACAGGTGAATGCAGGGGAAAGTAGATGAATAGGAGTAGCAGTAGGTATGTTTTAGTGGAGTGAAGGTCTTGTAGACGAATGGTAGATGTTAAATAAGATACAGAATGAATCACAGGAAGAATCACAGGAACAGATAGCAACATATAATAACAACAGGAAGAAGAAATCTTGTGATGAGAAGAATTGGTAATAAATTATAATAAAGACCGTTTTGTAGATAGTTGATCTCATCTTCAGTTTTTAAGGAAATTTTTGAATTGAATTTTCAGTTAAAACATAATAATTAAAAAGTGAAACGATGTATGTGGTAAATAAAAAGTGAAACGATATTGTTGGTTGTGTTGGATTGTTGAGAGCAGGGAAGTGGTGTTGTACTGTAATTTTTTATTTTTTTTTAATAGTAATTTCCATTTATTATTAATTTCTATAAATGGTTGGTTAAATTGTTTTCATTCGAAATGATGTTGATGTTTTTTCATTACCGTAGTTTTTTTTTTGTAATTTATTTCTTTACCAGTGATTTGGACTTTGTTCCAATCTGGATTATGATTTTGACTAATGCAATGTTAACTAGATGATTATTTTTATCTTTGTTTCTAAGTGCTCTTTCATGTTCTTTTATTTGTGTTAGTAATTGTCTTTTTGTTTGACCTGTATAAATGAGTTGACAGTTGGTGCATGGAATTTGATGTACTATGTTAGTGTTGCTCAGTTTTTCTTTATTATTTTGGCAAATTTGTAATTGTGTTCTTGTTTTGTTCTTTTGTTGTTTTTGTATGTTGGTGGTTGTATTAATGTCTTAGTTAGGTTGTTATTTTTGGTATGATTTTAATGTTTGGTATTTGTTCTAGTGTTTTCTTCTATTTGTTAAAATGTTTTATTATTTTGCTGTATTGTATTGAATAACTTTTGTATTGTTCGTGTTAGTGAATGCTTCTATGTAAATTTTATCAATTAGTTCTATAGGATATTTATTATTTGCTAGGTTTATTTGCAGATTTTTAAAAAATTTTTGTTGGATATATTTTGTGGATGTGAGATTTTTTTATTCTTTGTATATACAGGGTGTCCAAAAAGTCTGGTAACATGGCAGATATCTCAAAAGCTGCCAGGTAGGCGAGATCTGAAGAGTGTTGTTTATTTGTAATAGAGGGTGGGGAAGTCATTGCCGCACTCACATTTGACCTTGATCCCCAAATTTGAGGTCATCCATTTGCTAACTCGAAAACTATTAAAGATAGAGAAAAATTTCCAATTGCTACCCTGTAGAGCAAAACCACATTAGTCTAAAAACAATTTTTAATCACACCCTTCCCCTTGAAAGATTTTGAGCATTTCTTATTATTTTGTTTGTCATTTTTACTCTAAACTATGAGTGCAAACAAAACAACTATCAGTTCCAAGAGATCCGTTTCCATTTATCTTATTGTGTTGTTGCAATTGAAACTGCTGATTAAAGATAGTTATATATTGGTAGGCAAGAGAAAGAAACTATGAATTATACAAATTTTTGGTGTCATTTGAAAAGGCAACATGGGTATTACAATTATTAATTGTTGCGTGAAGCAAACATCGAAGGAAAAATACACTTGGCATTAGGTTAGGTTAAATTAAAAATTGGGAAATCTGATGTGACTGGTGTCAGTGTGTGTTTTGAGTTCGTTTTGTATTTCGTGTTTGTTTTACAGTTGGTTGGTGTCATTTATGCAGATGTTTTGTGTTAAGTTTATTTGTTTGAATAAACTAGTTTTGTAGCGATCGTTTTGTGGTAGTTGGGTAGGTGTTTTATTGTGTGTTTGGTTACTAATATGGATTGAGTGTGTGGAATTTCAAATAAAAGACAATTCATTTCGTTGTATAGGAAATTTGTTTTTTTTTTTACGTTGTATTTTTTCCGATTGTTGGAAGTATCATGATTTAAATTATCTGAGGGAAGCTGCCGCAATTGTGTGGATAGTCTTAAGCAAACATTGTTGGGGCAGTTTTTCTCAGTATGAGCCTCAACAAACCCGGAGGGGATGGGTGATTGTTGAGGGAGAGAACGATCGTTGTTTATTGCTTTGCAGGCGAGCGACGCAAAAAAAAAAAAAATGGTTTTTCGCCCCCCCCCCCCCACCCCCGTGTTAGCAGCGATGTTCAGATGTGAGTTCTGTTTATATATATACTTTTAATGGAAAAACAGGCTTGTACAGTAACTATGAATTAGTTCTGAATAAACCTGTCCTGTGAATTGACAGCGTCGACTTTTTCGATGGGCGTTTTCTTCAATATGACGAAATAGAACGTTACTTGGAGATATGCGCTCAGAACGAGGTTTCCCGGCCAAGATAAAGTGTCAACGGCAGAGCGGTGAGATCGTTCTATTTACTTATAATTGACATATTTGAAGTAATTATTACCGTTGAGGATAATTAACTTTTGTGATAGAGCACATCAAAAGAAAAACGTGACGATTATCAATGATAGTACGTGATCGACAATTAATTCTCTTATGCGAGACTGTAAGACGATTCCGTGTTAAATTTTCATGGCATAGCGTTGAAGAATAACTGTAGTTAATTAGCGATCGACTAGCTTAAAATGAACCCCTTGACCATCATCGTTCTTTCTCCGTTGATCTTGATGTGACTGAAGCAGACCCACAGCATAATGGCATACAGATTGCCCAGAAATTATACTTGCTATTCATTTGTTTCCCAGCCTTTGAGGATAATAGGGGAAGTATGAAAGCTCAACAAATGAATGCCACAGAACTCATCGATTAGAAAAAAAATGCAGTTATTGGAATGTGCTCTTCTCTCCTTCAAAGAAGCAAGCAGGAAAGAATTTTACAGCATATCACTGTTGATGAAAAGTGTATATAGAACAAACACCTAATGCTTAGCTCGATGGCTGGTAGTAAGAAGTGTTCCAGACTGAATTCTTAAGCCACCTCTCTAGGTAAACAAGGTAACCATAACAACAGATTGATACTGTGCAAATATGATTTAGATACTTTAAATATTATACATAAGCAGCCAGCACTTGTGAATAGACATGGAGTCTCATTGCTTCAAGATAACATCCAATGGTGGCCATCGGCAAATACATTAGTTGGACTACAAAACTGTGCCATATTCTTCTTATCCTCTGATCTTTTGCAAGTGGATTATATTTTTTGGCACTTGAGCAATTTTATGGTTAAAAAAAAAATGCTTTACCAATGATGCATCAGTGTATGAGGCAGAGGAAAACCTCATCACATCCAGATCGAGATGTTCCTTAAAGTTCCTTATGCAAAATGTTCAAAACTCAAATGTTAAGGGTCTAAACATCACGCGAAGTTTGCCGAAAACCTGGCGAAAACGTTATTTAATCTCAACAAGTGGCAAGATTCATTATTTTGATAAATGGAATAGAATGAAATTTTCAACAATTGAAAACTCGTAGCTCTAAAGCAATAATGTGCTTTTGTTTTGACGAAACATGCTCATCATTATGACATCGTACAGTACTACTTTTTAACAAAGCACTACATTGTTTTTTAAAACTTCCTTGCCCTTTTCAATTTAATGAACTGCTGGTGCGGAAACTTCATAAATGATGTAACAATGCGAATTTTTTTATTTTTTTTATTTTACACCTCCCCAATTTTGAGTTTGACATTTATGATAAGGAACTTTGGATTGATGCATGGAATCATGCTGTGTACTTATTGTCTTTCCATTTAGAAACACCCTGTATTTTCCAAAAACTGTTTCCTAGTACCCTATTAAAAATTTCTGTTACAATTCCTAGAATAAAGGTTATTGTGGAAAAAGTTGAAACTCTTGCATAGAATTCTCTAGTTGAAATATAAGGATTTATATTTCACAAATTATGCACACCTTTGCAAGCAATACTTTGTTTTTAATTAAATCATGTAAAATAAATAGATTTTACATCAGGCATGGCTAGTCACTGGATGGGCGACCATCAGTGACACACGATCTTCACCCCCCCCTCCCGACTCATACAGCAGTCGTTAATCCAGGTTCATCCAGGGACCCAATTCATCAGCCTCTGGCCATAAAGGCCCTGGATGGAGGTATTGGATTACATTAAATAATAAATAAATAAATACTCTGTTCCAGAGAGAAAATGCAACATTATGAAACAGGTTAGACAAATTTTTGTAGTTTCCATTCATTGATATCTTTGGAAAGTGCGAAAAAAAGAGGAACAGATGGTCTGTTAAGTTACTTTTTGCGAGAGTTTCAAGACCATGAAAAGTTATAGCGCACACTCTTTTCTTAGACAGACAGACAGACCAGACTTCCCTCTGTCAGGTTTTGTCTCATTTGAATCATTCTTTAGTGTTGCGTTTTCTCTGTGTAATAATGCATTTTAATAATTATAATGTGTGCCAAAATTTTGATAATTTTGATAAAACACTTTCTGGATAAAACAATGCGGTAACTTTAATGAAATGACAAAAAATATAGGAGGAAGTGATGCTGGAGATGTCAAAAGATAAAGCGATGCTTGAGATGAAGAAAATAAAGGAGGAAGTGAAGGTGTAGATGACAAAAGTAAAGGAAGAAGCGATGCTGGAGATCCTATGCGTTTCATAGTAATTAGCAACCTCACGGGCAATAAAAATTACAAAGATACAAAAACAACAAAATGATAGGGTGTTATGCCTCCAATGGTAATTATACTGAAACATTTTGGCTTTCATTCAAGTTACCGTATTGTTTTATCCAGAACTAGTGTTTTTTTACAGTTTCCAAGCAATACAGACCAGTATGAATATTAACATTTTGAATTTTTCTTAAAATTTATAAAATAAAATTATTTATAAAGTTCTTTCAATTACTAGGAACTTAATTCTAAAATAATTTGAAATCTTATTTCTTTTTCCTTAGACATTAGATTTTGACAGAGATGGACTAACAAAATTGAAGAAAGCTGTAAAAGCAATTTTCAACAGTGGAAATTGTAAGTTATTTTGAAATATATATTTTAATAATAATGGCTAATCTTTACCTGTTTACAAGAGAATCACTGAAGTGAATTAGGTTATGATTTCTAGAAGGAAAGCAAAGTAATAACAAAATATTGCATTCAAAAATTCTGGGACTAACGTAAATAAAAAAAAAAATAATTAGTCAAAATCTGAGAGATAATTAATGAAAAATGAGATTGCACATTTGTCATGGAGCAAAAGCTGCTATCCATACTAGTGCGGTTTGGGCATAACCCTTAGAATACTCTTCAGAAATATAATGTAGTAATATCCTGTTACAACATCCCTCACTTAAACGTTCATTTCAAAATGATGTTCGAGGTTAAAATCCTGTCAGAAATCCTATTGTTAAAGAGTTTGTTTATCGTACCTCAAATCAATGTACATTTCAGATTAACATTCTAATTTCATGTTTCCTAGGTAAGTTATCCCCTCATTACAATGATCATAGGTCGAAGTATATATTAGTTCGAATGATTGGTCAGAAAATATTTTGCACGTCTTGTTGATGTTCTGGATGCGTTAACTTTAATCTCTCAGGGAGGTAGAGGTTTTTGGGAAAGCAAGTTTTGCAAGGAAAGCAAATTGCAATTAGAAATATTTTATCATAGTTAATCTACTGCAATAATGTATTGTATTGGTCTGTATATATATTGCATAAAAAGAATGAATTTTTTATTATTCTGGACATCTTTTGGGCTTAAAATATTTATCATTGCAAATCTACTACACTATATGCATTTTAATGTTTTTCTGTGTACAAACTGTACATATATTGCACTCAAGCAATACTGTTTCATATTAGGTTAGCCTGCATGGGCTCAGTTTGACCCCCTTCCTCTTCATTTTCAGATTAACGTTCAAGACTGTATGCAGGGGCTGTAGCCCTCCCTTCCCATTGACACCTTGATAACTAATTCTGTTGCACTCCCCCACCCCCTCAATTGACCACCTTGACAGCTAATTCTGTTGTCAATTTTAATAAAATTGCATAAGAGTTTAATGTGGGTGGCATACAACATATGATTTAAATTTCAACATATGTGCACAGGATCCTGGTACAGGGTGTCTCAAATGTTCCTCCACTGGAAGAATGGTTCATCTCTAGTGTACATAAAATCATCAATCTGGCATCTGTAGTCTCCACAGCTGCCGTGCCCTATGCAGCAAATGGAGTTTGACAGAGGTCGGATTGTGGGACTTTGAGAGGCTGGATGGTCTTATCGGCAAGTCACAGCCCATGTTGGAAATAATATTTCTGTAATGGCTCGATCTTGGCAGCAGTTGTCTACAGAAGGTACTCACATATGTAAACCTGGTTTCGGATGCCCACGTAACACTGATCCATGCCATGACTGTCGGATTGTAAAGGAAGCACTGAACACCTGCACAGCATCCACAGCAAAGATAAGGGCTGGAGTAGTACCAATCGTATCAAAATGAACCACTTGCAGCCATTTACTTTCAGTAGGACTGAAAAGTCACGTGTCCTTCTGTGCAAGACTACCACTTCTGCAAGAACACCATTCTGTGCGACTAGTGAGTTGAATGGAGGTCTGTTGTGTTTAGTGATGAGAGCAGATTCTGCCTGCACAGCAGTGATGGATGCCAACATGTGCGACAAAGACCAGGAGAGTGACATTCATCTATGGCACAGTGAATTCGTCTCAGGGTTGCATTTAGCAAAATAGCAGGGCAGGGAAGTGAACAATAATTTGGGCATATTTGGTCAGAAAATACGACAAGTCAGAGATATAAGCGCATATTACAATGGTTATTTATAAATCCAACGAAAAAGAGCATGGTGCACTTCGAAAGGGCAGGGTGCCACGCCCTTCTGTTTCTACTTAGATGTAACACTGTTTGTCTATGGGACGCAGGTCCAACACCTAATATAATGGTGTGATGTGCCATCAGTTACAACGCACACTCATCCTTGGTGTTTGTGAATGGATATTGAACAGCACAAAGTACGTTAAGGAGATTGTTGACCCCATTCTCCTGCTGTTCTTGCAAACACACGCTCACACACTGCCTGTGCAATCTTAAAAGCTCTCCAACAGGTGGCTCAATTTCTCTGGCCAACATGATTTCCAGACTTGTTTCCAATTGAGCATGTTTGGGACATAATGGGTCAGTACATCCATGGTCACAACACACCAGCTGTACTACTTGCATAATTGCACCAACAGGTTCTGGACGCTTGGGATAATGTATTCCAGAATGATATCCAGCATTTGTACAATCGTATGCAGGCAAGAGTTGAGGCCTACATTCATGATAGAGGAGAGTATATAGCACATTAAATTGTTCTAGACCAGTCTGACCAACTTTATTCTCCTACCATCTGTCTCTGTCCATATTCTCTACTACCACTTCCAGAGTCTTAGTTTCACCACTTTCATCTTTCTAATAATAGTCTGATGTTCAATACTGTGAGCACTCATTCACCTGCTTTGTTGCTAAAATACTGCAGTAATATTCGAAGGTAAACGTCTGTGATTGCCATTGTTGCAGCAGACAAATGCTCGAAATTCAATAAAACAATCTTGCAAGATTATAAATGAAGATAACAAAGAATAAAAACAGCTGAAATATATACAAGATAACTAAGTCACAAATACAGGGTGTCCACAAATGATTGACCTGTTTTCATGATTTTATTGTAGGTGTATTATTTAACATATCACGAAACTTTCAAATTGCAAATACTTAGAGCAACTCACCAAGTTTTTTTTTGAAAAATGTCCAGCAGATCTATGTTTCCGTTTGCGGCCGCTAGAGGCAAACAGCTGCAAAATTGATGGAGCAGTCGTATCCCCACACAAGCAGCAGACCAATTTCTGTAGATGTTGGGTGCCATCAAAGAACTGTTCTCAACATTCTGCACGCACATCATTTTCACCCATACCATATTCATTGTCACCAGGAGTTACTGCCATTGGATTATGTTGCTAGGGCAGACGAAAACCCACGATGTCTGCGAGAAGCAACTCGTCAAGTGAACTGGAGAATCAATATGTGGTGTGGATTGTACAATGACACTGTGGTTAACCGTATTTTTACGATGGAACACTGACTGCAGAACGCTACTGGGCTGAAATTCTCAACGTGGTAGTCACAGACTTCATTGACAATTTGCCATTGGCCTCGTATCAGCGCACGTGGTTTCAGCATGATGGAGCCCCTCTACATTATGGGTTGGTTGTTTGCGAGCATCTAAGTGAGATGTTTGGACAACAATGGATTGGCCGAGGAGGACCAGTTCGTTGGCCACCCCGCTCCCCTGATTTTACACCTATTGACTTTCTTGTGGGGATACCTGAAGGACAAGGTTTATGCTACGCAGCCCGCCTCACTGGAAGATCTGGTTCAACGAATCTAGGAAGCGTGCTGAGGAGTGACACCAGCCATGCTTGCCGATGTTTTGGCGTCAGTTAGGTTCCGTGCCCAATTGTGTTATGGTGCCCACGATCGTCAGATCGAGCATTTTGTTGATTAACTTTTTTTTTTAAACTGTTTGAAGTAACTTGTTTGTGCAGTGTGACTGTAAGCTAAAAACAGTTCACCACGTGATTGTGGGTGATTGGTTGGTCCGATTTGGATGATTTTTGTTTTGTTTGTTTTTTTTATGCTGAACAAGTTTGCAATTGGGTTTTATTCTCTATCCCTTACGGTTTTTGAGATAAATTTTGAATGTCCTAATTTGCATATTTGGGATAGGCCACCCAAAACTTCCTATATATTGGATTCATCAAAATTGACATATCTGCTTCGGTTCAAAAAATAAAACGGGGGTTCAGACTTTTGTAATTACCCTGTATAAGGCAAAACAACTGAAATGGGCTAATGATTGTACAGAATGGACACTAGACTGATGGAGAATAGTGCCATGGAGTAGAGTGATGAGTCTACGTTCCTTGTGTCTTATGTAGAACAATGCAAGAAAGCCTTTTGTCAGAAATCTGAAGCATTTTACCCAGAATGCTTATTTCAGTGAAATTCCCCGACAGTCTCATAGTATAGGGTTATATAAGTGGTCAAGATATTGGTTCTATCATATTTATAATGGAACGGTTAATACAGAAAAGTATCAAGATATCGTAGCTTTGATTCCATCGAGTAGCTTCATCCCAGTCAGCCGTATATTTCTACATGGTGCTGCACCTTATTGAGCAAAAACAACAAAATGAAGTTGACTGTTAGAAATACCAAGGTCATTTCAGATTGGCTTTCATGTAACCCTGCCTTGCCTCCAATAGTGACACGTAGGTGAATAATGAAATTGTGTCAAAAAAGAAACCCACCACGAAGACTCAGCTAGCAATTGTTTTTCAAGAAGTCTGAGATAAAATCACAGCAGAACAGCCTCAGAAACTATAGTCTATCCAACCTAAGTTTGCGCGGGATGAAAAAAAAAAAAAAAAGCACATGGTGAAGTGAGATTCTTTTGGCTGATTAAGCCTTGCAACTTCCATGTTCCAGGGCGCACTTGAAAATGTAGTTCACAAAAGAAAATGGCTAACTGAAACTGTAACAATCAGTTCTGAAAACAACTAAAATCATTTAATGTTATTAATCGTGCTAAAAAACTAAAAAAATTACACATAAATTGATCAATTTTTAAAGAAATGTATTAAAAAAAAAAGTAGACACGGGAGAAATCTACAATTCACATGGAAAACAACAGTATAGAAATCACTATTAAGGGATTAAGAGATTAAATCTACTCCATGTTCAAGATTAAGTCTGTCATGCAGGAAAGAAAACGTGTCTCTCGAAATAAACACTTTTATTTAAGATTTATTCTTCATGTATTTATTGAAAAAAAAATTAACGATATTTATAAAATTGATACTGATTATTCGAAACGCAATTTAAGACTGCTCATAACACATCCCGAGACAAACTGAATAAAGCAAATGGCGTTTATCTGTCATATACGAGGGTTGGGGCAAAAGTCATGGCAACTATTTTTTTTCTTGAAGATACCAGTCCGGTTGGAAAATGTGACATATACAGACGAAAGGACAAGGTGTTAACTACATGTGTGGACAATGAATAGCACTGAAATATCGTAACACACTAATTTATTACGGTAGTATACAGGCAATATGGCCTTCACGGTGCAAAAGAATGACAATACAGTACACATAAAGTTGACATGACAAACCTGGGCCTAAAGACCCTCAAAGTAGTCCCCTGCTACTGTCACCACACGCTGCCAACGATGTGGGAGGCGCTGAATACCATCAGCCTCAGCATTTGCCACACCATGTGTGAATCGGATCACCTGTTGGCACACAGCATTAGCAATGTCATCTCGTGTTGCAAACCGCCTACCACGTAGTGGTTCCTTAATCTTGCGAATGAGATCAAAGTCACAGGGCGAAATGTCGGGAGAGTACGGTGGGTGCTCCAATTCTTCCCATCCCCAACATCCTCATCACTGGTTGACACACGTCCTTGCTGAAACTTTCCTACCCACCGTGCTACTGTACGGTATGGTAGGGCATTATTCCTAAGGGCTTCCACTAATTCACTGCGACATTCCATCGCGTTTCTCCCTCGGAGAACGGCTATTTTGATGTAAGCACGCTGCTCAACATGAGCTACTTCCATCTCGCACGACACTCACCAACTGACTGATTTCACAGCCCTCGCTGCGCTACTACCAGCTATCACAGAGCCATCTGTTGTTCTCCATACACACTATGCCTGCAGAACTTCCACACGACACACATACGTTTGTGATCCGTTCACATATCTACAAGAAAAAAAATAGTTGCCATGACTTATGCCCCAACCCTCGTATAATGTTTATAAAATAAATTTTTTATATAAATGTCTTTCTTGCTATAGCGTTTCATTAAAATAGATACTTTTTCATTTTAATAAACTGTAAAAAGCCCTAAAAACTTTCAAGTGACTCTCTTGAGAGCATAAGGGATTAGTGGATTAAAGGATAGAAAGATAGGGATTCATCTGGCCTTGCCAAGCAATGGGAAGCTAAATTGATTCCTCCAATCACAGGAGCCTGCGCAAACTTAGATTGGATAGACTATAGTATCCAAAATGCCAGAATGTGTTTCTGACTATCGTGAATACAAAAAGGAGGAAGCAATAAATACTGATTGTATATTTTTAGAGCATTCTAAGGGGTGATCGTAGTATTTTGAAACGGCTTCTCCCTTCTAAATTGTATTATGATAATGCTAGTTTTTTTCCCTGACAGTTTATTAAATGGAGAAGTTTTAAAATACCTACCAGTGTTGCTGACTTGATTTATTTTGTTTAGATTCATCATCAGAGATTTCTGAAATTTTACAACAACTCAGAATTTCCTACTTTAACATTGATTTCCGAAAAATCTAAATGCATGCAATTCGTCCGTTCTCTGAAATCACTACATTGCCCAAAGAATACAATTCCATTAGCCAAATTCCTAAAACTACATACATTCCCAAAATCACACATTTTAACTGAATAAGGGAGAGGTTACTGACAAAATCACAAAATAGTTAATATCTCCATAATGGTAAGATTCATTTAACATACATGGGGATAATTTTCATAGGTATTGAGGTCGTCTATTCAGTTTTTCAGTTTGGACTTGTACTGTTGGGATACCCTCTATATATTTAAATACTTATTTGTGTAGTCATTATTCTTCATTCTCTATAGAAGTGAAGAGAAAATGAATAAAAAGATTTCAATGCTTTGCTCCAGAGTAAAGATAGTAAAATTATAAACAAATCATGCGAGATGATTGCTTCTGACCAGCACTCTTGGGATTGCCCAGGTGCTTCAATATTGCTTCTTTGTATAGCCCAGGTGCATTCATTGGTATCTGTTTTTCTTATAATGAATAATAGAATATATTTAAAATGTTAAAAAAAATATGAAAATGTTTTGACATCATTCTTTATCTCCAATAATAAGTGGCAGGGATTCTTTGTTACTATTCAGCATGGTCAAGTTAAAACCTCTTGTGTTACTCATCACTTCTTGTATATGTATATTCAAAAAGTGTTTAACTTATTTTAATCTTGTTGATCTTGTTTTCTCATAAAGTACACAATGAAAATCCTGTATAGTACGTAAATAGTATTCACACTTTCCTACCACCTAGAACAGTGGTTCCCAACTGGAGTTCCACCAAAAAATTTTGTGGTTCTATTTGAAATTCCTAATCTTATACAGGGTTCTCCCCAGGCCCTTTTGAAGTGGGGCACTGCCCAGCTGATTTTGATGACCGCTCGGCTGAATACACGAAAAGCTGCACAACACCTCAGTGTTTAGTTGTTGTTAATTGTTGTCCGCCCGGCTATTTTATCTTTCCACCCACCTGATAAAATTTTCTGGGGAGAACACTGTTATACAAATAAATATTTCCACACTCATAATTTTGAAGTCTAAAGCAAAAATTAAAATTAATCCATAATAACATTGCATTTATTATTTAATATTGTGATGGTCCCACCCTCAGGTAATGTGCATGGGCACATATATTAAGAACAACACTGGAGAGTGAGGCAATCAAGGGTTCAGGACCAGTGATTGTGACTACGAGAGCTTAGGTTTATGCATTGAATTACGTTCGGTTTTATTCATATTTAACTTTTTCTCAACATACATTACAGTACATAAATCCATATGTCTTATAATAACATTCTAGGGGCCCTACAAGTACTACCAAAGCAATGTTAACATGCACTATTTCATACAAAAACATTTATTACAAATCATGTGCACCTCAGTTCCCGACGCTTGGATCTGAGGCAGTATGCCTTCGAATTGCGCAACTGGATACTGAATAAAGGGGGGGGGTGAACTCGCGCTCCACTCAGCGAAGTCAAGTTTAATTTTTATGCTTGCATCCCTTGAATCAAGTATTCCAATGAATTTTGCGTCAGATCACGCAGTGTGCCTCTTTTAATTACCAACAAAGGGAGAGGCACCGAAACCCCTCTTAGCAGGATTGAGCATTTAAAAACTTGCACGCCACTGGCAAGCTCCGAGAGCACATCAGTGTTTATTTTCGCGACACGTGCTTTTAAAACTCACGGTGCGTACACTGGGCTCGAGATTAATGCTTCCCCTCTCACTTCCGTTGCTTCGGCTCTCTCCTCAGATCCAACACAAGAGCATTCATATGCATAACCATATTAAACTAAATACAAGTTTTCCTTCTACAATGCAGGTCGCTAATAGCATTATACCGTGATGGAAGATGAGTTCGCAATACTCTTGAGGGCGAGTTTATCTTTAAGTTTTTTGTTATGACTGTTCAAAGTCAACTAGAGAGGCGTGGGATAACTTTTGATTTAGTTCACGTGAGATCCGGTGGGAGGTTCCGTATTCACGTCTAGGTCGACCATTTAATATTCGCACTCCCGTAGCTCTTTGCGTCGATAAACAAGTAGGAAAAGATACCACTCACCGGAATTCCTGTCGCTCAAATGCTACAACGTCAATTCAGGTTGGCTATATGATCAAACCCTGTAATTTACACATCTGGCGAAGTCATCACTTTCCCATAACCGTGGCATCGGGCATCGTAGCGTCTCCATTGCGTAGTCCTCGTTCGCTCCGCCGGCCCTCGCAATTTAACTTGTCAATTTATTTAACTCAAAAAAAAATTCAACAGGTCAATAAAAATTCATACTTATTAACTGTACGAAATCTATAATTAATTTAATTAATGAACAATAATTGTTTCAGCCCGAACTCCTGAACATTGTGTTCGAAAATGGATGTTCCTTCAACACATACATATGTCAACATCGCTCAGAAACAGATGCTGGAATCCCATAAAACAAAACAAAACAAAAATTTCAAAACACGCGCAACAAACAAAATTCACACACAAGCACTTATTCTCGAAATTCACAACAACATTGCTCTATTGGAGGCTGCGTTGATCTTCTAGGAAATCGATGCTAACAATTGCAGCCACCAACAGAGCACATACACGAAACACTCACACTTCTCGCAACAATATAAACACCAACAACAGCTACTATAATAGGATACGCACAAACAACAAATAAATATGCAAAACAATCTTTACACGCACTTTATTCATTCACAGAAATCCCGTTTCCGACCTAAATCACTGCATTTCAATACGATCCCATACACCACATGATAATCACTCCAATCGAACTTGACTCCCCTTACTACGTGACAATAATGTACATAAATCCAAATTATTAACACACAGGTAAGACCTTTTTAATTTTCATATAACCACCCCCTCTGCCGGACACACGTGACTACCAGCTCACCTGGTACGTCACAATATAAATAAGGGTTTCAAAAATGTCACAAAAAAAGAAGGGTTCTGCGAGTTTAGCGAGTTGGAAACTGCTGATCTAGAAAAGTGAAAATACAAGGGCAAATCATTAAGTCTGCACACAATTTTTATAATCTAAATATTTGATTATTTCTAAATAAGACTTTTTCACATGTGTTTCGTGACAATTTATAGATTCCATTGCCATCAAACTTGATTTTGCTTTTCTTTTCATTGATTTTTAACAAATGATCGCAATTCTTATTACTTCAGAAAGTTGTTTCACAAAAGCAGAAACATTACGGTTTTCCCGTGCTTTTCATATAATTTTTCAATATAGTTCCCATGCCTTTCAACACACTTCCAGTGTTCCATAAGTTTCTGGATGCCTGCAGAAAAAAAATGTCTTTGGCCGAGCAGCAAACCATTCATACAGCGCTTCCTTCACTTCTGGAGTGAATTGTGTTGGAATTTCTCAATTTATTCTTATATACAGGGTGTCTCAAATTAAACTATTCATCAGAAAATCATAAAATTTTGGGAATGCATTAATTATATGATGGAAATTTTTTCCAGAGCAAAAAAAAAAAAAAAAAAAAGTTATTTTTTAAAACCATCAATAGTTTTGGCTGTACCGAGCTACGAAATGTTAACTTTAATTTGAGACGCCCTGTATAGACCCCCGTCTGCAGGAAGTAGGAATGCCCATGCACCACTTTCTGTGCCTTCCTTCACTTCCGACCATAGAATTGTCTGAGGCAGAAACAAGTAAACAACGAGCGATTTAACCAATAAAAATACCGTAATGTGTTGCGCCTAGTTCAATCAATTCGCAAAATGCAAATTTATTGAGTTGTGATTGGTGTCAGTGTTTGTGTTGTTTTCGTTTGTTTTGTGGAGGTTGGTTGTGATTTAGGGAGTGTTATGTATATATATATTTCTTTCATGTTGAGTATTTTTGTTTGAAAAGTCGTTGGTGCGTTTAATTGTGAACAAAGGGTGTTTGTAGTTATTGGTGTAATTTGGAGTCGGGTAAAAGGTTTGTGTTATGTGTTTATTTTGACTAGAGTGTAAGAGTTGAAATCTATAGAGATGGGTATTTCGTTATTAAGAAATAATTTGTTTTATCATAGATAATATCTTTTTATTACCCTGATTGTTGCTGGTGTTAACTTTAAGTTTATCCCAGGGAAGCTGCAGCAACTGTTCAAAAACATTGTTAAAAAACATTGTAACAAAAATGGCAAGACTTTATTATGGTTCATAAAAGGTGTACCAAATAGTTTGTAAAAATCAATTATGATCAAGTGGAATGAGGTACATAAATTCTAGAGAATTTCTTTTATAAGTGGTAATTTGTTTTAAGTCATTATACAAAGACGAAATCGTAATGATACAAATGATCTAACTTTGATCGCTAAAATCACGAAAAAGTTCTCAAAGTTCCCATAATTATTATTCAGAGTTCTCCAAACTGAGTCAACACCACAATCAATTACAAATTAAGAAGTCTTAACAGTAATCAACTTACAATCCATTCGATATAATTCCATCCCGGGCCATACTGTCAATCCAATGCAGGAAATTAGCAGAGCAACGATTCATGCTTACATGTCAATCACAAGACAAGAATGCCTGACAATCATCGATTGTTTTAATTTATACATTTCATTACCTGATCGAACTGCATGCAGGTAGGATTTAGAAGCGGTTGATACTCTTGCGACTCAGTAATGGACAACTGTAATTGGTTGGCAAGTGACAACGTTCTCTATTAGGTCTGCCCTTCATCGAGCCCTCTGAAGCCCTATGAAGTTGATAGGCCTAAGGACGTTCGTTCAATGGTAACACTATGGGAATATCGATGGTGATAACTTTTCTGCAGAAAGTTTATCATGTGAATTAAGTCCTTCACAAGATTGTTCCTTAAAGTCTGGTATTGCCCTGAAGGTAGGATTTCTTTCTTAACAGATATTTTTAGAGTTTATATCTCTTTGTGGATAAGTGCAAAATTAAGCAAGCGCACATTGTTGCTTTCGATGCACTCTCTTCCTTCCAGTGAGATCACTTCCGAGAGGACATTAATCAATTTCTAACTGACATTCTGTCACACAGCCCAAGGACAGTATTTTGAAGGAAATATTGTTTAAATATTTGTGTTTTTTCTGTGTGCAGAAATAAAAATTAATTCCAGGAACTTTTTGAAGCTACTAGTAGATCTTTGCTTTCTTATAATAAAGCATTGCCCCCATACTTTGCTGAAAGTCTTCCATGTATTTCCACTCCTGATATATCTGAAGATCACAAAAAAACAGATTACTGCCAGCTGTTCATCCTTGATGCAAATGGAGTGTGGTCCAATCATTTTATTGTGTCAAGAGGGTAAAACTAAACTCTTTGAAGATACTGAACCTTACCGCAAACGGAAAGAAAGGTGTTGTATGTTGGTATGCACATGCATAAAGCCAACCCACAAAACATTAAAACATTTCTGCAGATACTTATTGACTTGCCCTCATAAATATTGTCATTATCTATTTCACTTGTTGGTGGAAAAAAGTTGGAAATACAGTGGGGGACTGCGAATCCAGATTGCTCGGGACCAGAAGCCTCCCGGATTCGTGGTCTTTTTCTTTGGGAGAAGTTACGCAACGCGTGTGTAATTAAATGGTTTCTGACTACTGTTATTTAAAATTTATTTTAAAATAAACGTTTTCACAATTATACAATTAAAGTCATTATTGTAATATAATCTTATTTATTAATGTAATTATATTACGATTTTATCCCAATCGTTTTTGTCTTCTTTTTTTTTTTTTTTCCCAAAAATTTCATAACTTCAAGTCAGAGTTCTTCACGTTTGGTTAGCCACTGTCAAAATTAATTTTCCCTCCGATGTTTCTAATAAGTATCACAACTGCGTATTATATTTATTTCAGCAGAAGAATGTTAGAAATTGCAGGAAAATTCAATTAGGATCTGTGTTAAATCAATGTTTCAAAAGCGCAGCAAATTCATCTGCGAATTGCCTATCGGAATGTACACATTGTTGGTGATCCGGCCTAACAATCTATTTTGAAAATGCACTAAATCATCAAAAATACTCAAAACTGTGCATTGTGAATATAATTTATTAAGGAATTTTAATCAAAACTAAATTTTATTCTGCAAATATTAAACTAAGCAACTTCTGCGAGCCTTAAACATTCTTCATCCGTCGATGTTTCAGCACTCGACGTTTGTTTTTTTTTCTTCTTTTTTTTGTTTTTTTTTCCTTCTCCCTAAATGCATAGCATTATTTTTATACATGTTACATGGGTGATATGGAGAATTAATTATATCAACGTATGTTATTTTTTTTCTTAATATATTTTTTTTTTCCTGTGGTGGCTGATCACGTGGTCCTATTGCTTCATGTGAGGCTTCTTGTTTCATCAAATTCTGACGATTTTATAGATAGACATCAAAGATAGGCGATTCAATTTACGGTTAGCATGAAACTTTTAATAAGTGTATAAAAAAAGTGATGATAATTCTAGTAAATCAAAATTATACAAAAAACTGGAGCAAATGTCCACAATTGAAAACAAGAATAAAGAGGTATGTGGATAATCTTAATTAAGTATAAAAAAAGATTCTGCCTTTAAAGTAAAGTGCATAAAATTGAGATAAACCACGTTTGAGATGAAAATGCACGTTTG
>JAHWFO010104687.1:218603-310478 GCA_023313115.1 Rhysida immarginata | reverse complement strand
TCCATGTAAGCACGTTTGATAAACCCCAGATTTGTGGTTTCCGGATTCGCAGTCCCCACTATACAGGGGTCCATAAAAGGTCTGACACATTTTATCTGTGTATTATCAAAAAACTAATTTGTGGTACTGGCATGCAAATGTCAGTCTTTTCTGCTGTTTAACAGCCGTCAGCATTGGTGCATGAACCAGCTGTCTGCTATTGAGGATACACGTTTGGTAGCTGAACTGGTTCATCTGGGAAGCCAGTTGGTCCACGGTTGCACTCATCTCCATAGCAGTCTGTTCGCTTGCACTCATCTCCGTAGCCGTCGTTCACCTCTATCATCTATGGCCCTTGGTGCCCCATATTTGGCACGTCGCTGATTTTGGGTATTGCCATTCTGCCAATACCCCACACTTTAACCACGGCGGCACGTGAATAGTTCACAAAACTAGCAGTTTTGTAAATACTGCCACCCTTGGCTTGGAAGCCGATGATCATGCCCGTTTGGAGGTCGGATAAATTGCTACGTTTCACCATGACTCCAACAATTGCAATGTTTTCTGCTTCCCTCTGACACCCTTCCTATACCTCCCCTCCACCTCGGATACTGAATAGCATTGAATCTGTACCTTCTGGACGTAACCATTTTCTGCTGATGTTGAACGTAGCGGGTGGTCACTTTAATGTGACTGGACTGTGTAATTCTATTTGCAGATAGTCAGGGAATAGACAGGCCAGTGTACCATAATTCCAATCTACTTTTTTAAACCCTCACAGTTTGCATTCATTTTGCAGGGAAGGAATTTATACTGGGTTGGAAGGGAGCACAAGAATGCATTGGGTGGTTCAGCAATTTGATAAGCCAGGAGCAACTTTTGGGTTAGTGCCATTAAAGGATGTTTATTGTATTTTGCATTCAAAAAAGTTCTACACTATTTTTTGGCAAAAGTGGTTTATAATAAATAAATTAAACGGCAATTCATGTAATCCATTATGTTCCAATGAAGAAAGTCCAAATTACTAAAATTCTTTTTTAATAATGGCTAAGTAAAACATTATAAGTGGTTTAATCGATTGTTTTATTAAATGTGAATAGCATTGCATATGTTTATTTTGTATTTATTTTCAGCACATGTTGACAACGAACTCTACTTATCCAGGGCTTTAGAAAAGCTTGGAGGTAATGCCCTCACCAAAGATCAAGAACCAGATATTGGTAAGAACAATTTAATGTTATGTAAATGTTTACAACTTCATGGGCCACCTCTTAAATCTCTATATATGAAGATGAAAATTTGTGTTTGTTTGTTTCTTATACAAATCTATAATTTTATTCCGATCTTGATAAAATTTTGCGTACTTGATCTTCAAAGCAAGAGGAAGGTCACTATTTATCTGAGATTTTGAAAAAATAATTATCGATAACAATCATATTCAAGATGATGGCAAAGGATACTAATAAGAAATATCTCACCAACAATATGCACAGACCAACAATATATATCTCATGACCAACAATGCAAGGCAGTTTGTGCAACAACAAGCTGGTCGTGATTTTATCATTTACTTCAAATTTTTCAGAGGTTATTTCAATCTATATACAAGTTGTTTCTAAATGGAAGGACAATAAATACCTAGTGTGACCCTTTGCATGATGACAAATTTAAAATCCCTTCTGCAACAACGTTCTGGCAAAAATGTCATTTAATCCGACAAGTGGCGCAGTTCATTATTTTGATAAGTGGAATAGATCGAAATGCTCTTTGATTAGGACATCGTTTTAAAACAATTGAAAATGCAGCCCTACAGCAATAATGTGCTTTTGTTTTTACTAAATGTGCTGCATCATTGTGACGTTGTACAGTACTACTTATTAACAAAGCACTACATTGTTTTTTTAAAAACTTCCTCGCCCCCTTTGAATTTAATGAACTGCTAGTGCAGAAAGTTCAAAAATGACTTAACGATGCGATTTTTTTTTTATACCCCCAATTTTGAGTTTTCGACATTTTTGATAAAGAACTTTTGGCTTCAGTTGACGCATGGAATCACACTATGTACTTGTCCTTTCATTAGAGACATTCTATATGAGTCATTCTGCGTGAAATGAGACGCCTAAAAAACCTCTACATTTTTATAAAAGATTCAAACTTTTTCATACATTGCCTACATCAATGTAATTCCCACGATGTTAATTTTCATCTAACATAAATTCTTAATAAAATATTCGCAGTCAAATTTACAGAAATTAGCAGGTTAAGGTGTTTTATAAACACGTTTCGCTGAAACTGTATGTAGTACAGATTTCATTCATGGCTCATTTTAAAGCTTAAAATGTGGGCTTTTAAACTATATATTTTCAGATATAATTGAAAATAAAGAAAAATTTATTTAACATGATTTTAACATTAATTTTGAATATTTTAAGTTAAAATGACATATTAAAAATCTGTAAAAAATATTAGCATATTTCTTGATGTTTATTCTAATGGCCACCCAAATTTCAAAGTGGAATTCCTTTTAGAAGTTTAGGAAATAAATGTGAAATGATATAATTTAATTAAAAGTGTTAACTACTCATGACGTGATGTCACTTCAAGTACGTCACCTGAGCCATTGTTGTATTCCGGCTCCTGCTCATACATCAAAGCAGTGCACCTAACCTCATAAATAGTTTAATACTGATTGAACTAAGTGGAATTCCATCCTGTAATTTCGTAGTGGATATGAGAGAATTAAAGTCTATTTTTTTTAATAATTTTCGAGCATTGTTTTCAGATTAATATATGATTTTATAAAATTAAAATGCATTTTTCCCCTCAGATTTTATTTTGAACTCCATAAATTAAATTAAAGAAAAAATAAGTGATTCATTTTAGCTTCAATTTGACATATACGACAATTCCCTATGACGAATATTACAAGAGATATGTTTCGTTTTATAACTTTGATAATTAATTATAGCTAAAATATATTTTTATCTGGCAAACAAAACTATGCATGCCTTTATATTTTATCCACTAGAATACACTGATAAAGTTTGAGAAAAATCGGAGACCCTAAGGTCAATTATCATCTGATTTTATCCGATTTGACATGGAATGACTCATGCGTTGCCGGCAACAGATTTATTGCATCTCCACTCATTTTGAAATTGTATGGGGGGGGGGGGTACAGACTTTTGACTCTCCCTATATAATTAATCAAACATATTAATAACTAGCTGAAGTACCCGGCATTGCCCAGGCTATTCGTAGTTTTAGACAGATAATGTAAATACAGCCTGATTCAAGAATTTGCTAAACCATTTTTACAAAAACTTTAACAGGAGAAACTGCATTAAAAAAGCAAGGAATAAAACAAAAATTTCAGGAAAACTAAAAATTGAAAAAGGATCGCATAATAATGGATAAGCTACTTCAAAAATAAATTGAAAGGAGGCATTGCCATCTACAAGCGTAAGATATAAAGTTACAGATATTTATTATGATGTTTCATTGAATTTTTATATAATTCAGATTGATTGTTCACTTTTATGTAAAGTGAAATATGTATTTCTTATTTCAAGTAGTGTCATAAATTTAAGCATTTTTTCGTATTCATTTAGCCAAATCGCCAAGACTGATATATCGAAATAGTAGTATTTGTTCTGTGGTGCCCGCTATCAGCCACAAACGTTGTTTTTCCACACATAGGGGGATGTAAGAGGGAAGGAGTTGGAGTATGAATTTTTAATATTTGCATTAATTTTTCTTGGTTTCAAAGAATTTTTTTACAAAATTTTGTGTGTTTATGGTGTGGATTTGCATAGAGTACAAACACTCATATACATACTGTTATGGGCGTTCGTTCGTTCGTTCAAAAGGTTAAAGGATCTACAACCCCACACCACATTAACAAATGCCAAATGTTCACAGAGTCGTAATCACCAAATGAGTTACTTGGAGAAAAATGATTTGAGTAATTTCGACCAGGACTGATGATTGGACATGGATTAGCGCATTGAGACAAACTTAATAATTAAACAATAAAATCTTGTAAGCATTCCAAGCAGGAGCTTTAGCAGTAAAACAAATACATTTATAAACTAGAAATTACTCCCCCCCCCTCCCCCAAGTAGGGTAAGACAAGTAGCAGACCCTTACTTTCACCCCTTTGTCTGCACTTTTTACCTTCCCCCAAGTTTTTTAATTAAAAAATTGATTTTCTCGAACATAGTATGTAGAAAATGTAAAAATGCTTGTATCTTCTTTTCTTTCTCATCATTTCCCATGGAATGACATATCACATGCCATAGGTTGCCATAGTTCTAATGACCAATTGACTGCCACCTTCAATTCTGACCCCACTGGAACAATTGGGTTTAAACTTCATAGTAATGTAAATCTTGCCTAGAGTAATCTGGACACTGAATATCACTCCTTTACGCACCTAAATAGCACATAGATCTTTTGTCCTCTCTGAATCCCATCCCTGTAATTCCGACCCCACTGCACCAATCAAAACCAAACTTAGTGAAGGTGGACATGCCCATAGTAAACTACATTCCAAATTTCAACCTTCTACCTCAAAAAATGCAGAAATTATGAAGGGGATGGACAGACATTATAAAACCAATAACTAGCTTCTTTCTTCTGCTACTTAATAATATAGTTTATGAGCACTTGAGCACGGTTAAAAATTTTTTAATAAAATATACGAAAAACTTTCATTTCCCCCTCCCCCTGCAATCGACACTGGCATCATGTTTTGGCAATCTGTTACGTCACAGATTGCGGAGAAGTGCGAAGGAGTTTCGAAATTATGACGTCACACGCTGGACGCTATCGGTTAGTTGTCAGGGCATTGCAATGGATTGTGAATATGAAAACAAGACTGATAGAGATGACAGCAATTTTATAACAGTGACAATGATACACAAGGGCTGTTACCAGAATTAAATGCTACTGCAACTTCTGCGATATACAGGAGATAGGCCTACCTCATTCCTTTGATGGTTAGCGTTGTTCTTGAAGAACGTCAGGCCTGTTTAGTGTTGGAAAAGCATCTAATTCCATCTTATCTGTGATCTAGTTTCAGTGAATTTCTTTTTGAATTGATTCTATATATTGATGGTGCATAGACAAAGCCTGACGCTTGATGACGCTTCAAAATGAGCTGAGCACACGAACTGTTTGGAGTTGGATACCAAAACTAATCCACCATTAATTAATCTATTCTGATTGTGGAAATCTATAAAACATGAAATTTCTATCGGACTGTTTATTTATACATCCAAACAGAACAAATTGAAGGCATTCTGACTTAAAACAAGTTAGCAAAATCTTACACTATGTAGAATCGTTTGAAGCAAAACTAGGATCGAAGGATCGAAAGCAAATAGAATCTCAGCGATGAAATTCTTGACGAAATTCGCGGCAGGAAATAAAGTCATATTCTGCTGTGTTCTCTGGAGAAGGGATGGATGATCAGAGGGCCAATTTTCAAGTTTCCGAGGCATTTTTCTTAATAAAATATTAGGATAAATAGAAAAATTTTGAATGATATATACTTTATTAACCTGGATTAATGTTATGATGCAAAAAAAATAAAGCCTAGTTTTTCTGTGGAGTTTACCTTAAAGGCAAGGATAATGGATGTGACTAATGTGATATTGACAGGAACAGAAGATATGCTGGTGAAGACGTGGTGAGAATTGAATATCGTTTAGATGTTCTCAGAGCTATGAAATGTTGGAGTGCATTAATGATGTAAACAGGGCTCGACAAATTCCAAAAATCTGAATAGACAGTTGGCTACCACTGCAATTTTCATGGTAGCCAACCAAAACATATTTGTGTGTCGGTATAATCATGTACAGGGTGATTCAGTCATTTACGTACGATTCTAATGGTTTATTACTGAGGAACTAATAAACATAGCAATGTCATATAGAACTTATAATACACATTACACATTGGAATTTCACACCTCATGAACAACATACTCGATGTGTACTCCATTCATCTGTACAACACGACGAAGCGTGAGGATGAAGTTTTGCAGCACTCCGCCTCGCATCTCATTGTCAACCATTGTACAAGATTCGGTGATTGCCTGACAGACCTCTTCCATGGTGCGGGGTCGTGTGCTGAACAACATTTCCTGAAGGAACCCCCACAAAATTGACCCATCAATTCAACAACAAGGTCATCTCCAACTGTTTCCCAAACCTCTTCAACGACAGATTCAGCTGGCCACCGACCAGTCCTGACCTTAATCCCTGTGACTTCTTTATGGGGGGGGGGGGTCCTTAAGGAGTATTTTCAAAAGAACTATTAAAAAAATAAAGGTCGAATATAAAACATACCTTATTTATTGAAAAAATAAGATAATAAAAAATCAGAGGTATAAAAATGCACATGGGATTCGAATCAGGGCACAAGACATGAGCCATGCGGCCAATTGAAATGCCTTCCATCGATAAGACTAAAGAACTGGACAACTTTTGCTTATTCATCGCACATTTCACAGATGCTACAAGCCGTGCCTGACTATATGTACCGACAGAGTAATCACGAACAGTAAATACGTAAATAAACAGGAAAGAAGGCCACCGATAAGAAAGGCCTGCCCAATTCGCACTGAGGCAGGGCCTATATGCTGGCAATAAGAGGCGATTTGAACTTCTTGGGCATGCAGTTCCACTAGTGTCAGTTAGGAGAATTAAAGTATTGATCAAGCTGGAGCCTCCACAAAAAATTTTATGTAAGAGCTAATTTCACTACTAATTTAAATTTCCAGTGGTTACGATACAGTAATGTGATTAGGCCTTCCAGTCGGCTAACGCATTGGCCAGTAGCCAAGTGGCTACCACCTGTTTGAAAGTTGTAGCCAAAATGAAATTTCTGGTAGCAATTGGCTACCAAAATATAGGATTTGTCGAGCTCTGTGTAAAGAAAAACTTTTTGAGATGAAGATCATAATACAGAAAAACCATATGTATCTATCTGACATAGTTTTTTTTTTATTATTATTATTAATATTCCTTATCAGGGAAAGGCTTTGTGCTCATCCTGCACAGTTTAGAAAAACAGACGAGCTCCTAAATAAGATACCATATTTTCACGAATATACCCTACGGGTTATATACTTTTTTACATCCGCGAGAGGGGGTGCAGAGTTTCCAAAATATTTTTTACATGAATGACGTGAGAGATGGAAAGCAAGAAGAGGTTGAACTATTTGGGATGACGAAAAGTGCACCATGGGATAGGCCACCCACCACTTCCTATTCATTGGATTCATCAAAATTGACATATCTGCTTTGGTTACTAAAATAAAAGGGGGAAGGGGCTCATTTTTGTATCCACCCTCAATAAAGGGATGCTAGTAAACTCTTCTTCCATTTCTTATGCTTTCTCTTGTAAGTTTTTATGCTGCCAATACAATGTTTATTAATTTTAATTCAATTTAGTGTTTGAAATAATTAATTATATTTATTAATTTCCTGCTTTAAATAATATTATCCCGAAGGTTTTTTGAGTCCTGTATATAGGATACTCCGCAGGGTTTACAGGCGTGTGGGATTTCCAAAGTATGTTTTACATAAACTTGGAAATTCGTGGGGTATACAAGGGTGTGGGGTATATTCACGAAAATACGGTAATCATTGAATAGCACCCATTCTTCTAGATAATTTTTGCAAGAGAAGGTATCGCAAATTGATTTTTCCACTCTTATGATAGATTATGTGCAAATTCTTAATCTGTTCTTTCTTAGTAATTATGACATCCTTCGCCTTAGAAATTATCATAAACTTATTAATTTTGTTGGAATAACTAATTACACTGGATTTAGATACATTCCGAGTAAAAATTATCATTTAGCCAAGTGTAGTATACTTATCTATACAAATCCGTAAATTAATTTGAATAAAAGATAAAATTGTGGCGAGAGTTTTTACATCATCAGCAAATTGAAGCATTTGTATGTTTGAATTTTGAACAATTATTGGTAAACTCAGAACATATAAATTAAAAAGAATGTCTCCCAAAGGCGACCCTTGTGGAATTTTCGAAGTTATTCGTCTGATATATCAAGAATTAACATTTTCCCCACGAAGGCAAAAAGTTTGGCTGGACAACATGGATAGTCAAGAACAGCAAGCAAATTGAGTTTATCGGCTTAAAGAATTGAAAGCTTTAGTGATGTCAGAGTAGAAGACATTCAATTGCTTTTTCTATAGCTCTATAGCTCCAGCTATTTCATAATTTATTGCCTGCAAATATGTGAAAGTTGATCTTTTTGGTCTAAAACCATGTTGATTGTCAAGAGCTATTGATTCATAAAAATATTTTAGATCTTTAGAGATCCAGGTTTCTGAGTTTAGTAGGAAAAGATATCTAGGTAATCAGACACCACTCTGTTAAAGGCATTTGGTCACTAGGTGAAAATTACATACCTATTTCGATCATAATTGATTCGAGAATTGTAGGATTAACTTGATTATCACAATCCGATTACTATCTTGCTTGTAATATTTTTATTTTTCTGTTTTAATGATTTTTAGGTGTCTTACCTTTGTGTAGTATGAATATGTTATGCTTTTACTTTAAGAAATAATGGTTTTCTACTTAACAGGTGATTTATGAACAAATTATGTCAACTATTACTGTGGGAGAAGCTGTATAGCATGTTTAATTTTGATTTGATATAATTACAACTCTTGAAACATTAATCGTTTTGGTCTTTTCTTAGGTGCTGCATTTCTGAAATTCTCAGTTGTAACCAAAGAATTATCTGCATTAATGAAAACATTAGTAAGTGTTATTTTTAAGAAAATTTTTTCGTAGCAGGGTGCTACAGATAGAATTAATTAGAATATGCAGGATTTCAATGGTGGAAAGGCTGAAGACAATTGTGGTTTACAATTGGAAGGATTTCAGAGGGGGCATGTTAAAGTTGTGTGTCTTTCTTGCTTTCTCCCCTTTCTATAAGACTATTTAACTAGTCTAGTAACTATTTAAAATAAAAGCTTTAAAATTTCTCCAGGTGATGCGTTTTAAAATTATAAAGGGCTGTCAAATGAAAACAGGTCACCACGCCACATAAATCCCATGTTTGCAGTTAATAACTCTGGGGTTTGATGGCGATATTAACATTTGTTGGAGACTTGGGTAAGCACATTGACAACTTGAACTTGCACACTAGCCAGAAGTAAGATTAATGGCATGTGTGTTCATCCAACCTCGTAAAAGAAGAACAGATGTGTGATTTGCTTTTTCACTGCTGTTGGGTAATAAATAAATTAACAACTCTTGTCCACAAAATTATTTAATCGAAATACGTATATGTCAATTAAATAATTTTGTGGACAAGAGTTGTTAATTTATTTATTATGTCACTTTCCACAGTAGTTCAACGTTTTTCACTGCTGTTGGAGTTTCATCGAGAAATTCATCGCTGCATGTCATCTGTATGAGTGGGGCATGTGTCACTGCTAGACAATGCTAGCCCAGGATAGGCACATCATATCTTTATTTCTGATGTTATTTCTCAGCTGGATGGATTTTTCTGTGAAAATCAACTGAAGACTGGAAGAAATTTGTCTTTTGGTGGGAATAAGTCACAGTGCCATATATGCCATTATCACAAACCACTTGCAGAACTGAAAAATTCTTCAGCCAATTACTAGTAAGGACATATGACGATTGCCTAAAAAAAAAAAGTTAATTGTGAACTGCCTCCAATTTTCTCGCATCCCAACTTTCAGGCGAGGTGATTTTAGTAAACTCAACTGTCTCTCAACGTTTGTAAGAGATGCTGCATCTTCGCAGATGGTGAATGTGAACCGGCCTGTAGACTTCATCCAAAGTGACAACGTACTTCCATTCTTCTGCTGTGAGGTTAACCCTCGTAGAGCCTCTGGCAGTTCCTCTTCCTTTCTGCGATGTGTCGTGGCAGCAAGTTATGAACATGACTCTTGTGACGCTTTTCCAATTGTAAATCTTTGTTTATTATTTTATTTACGGTAGCCTGTGAAGTTCCTACAATGTTTGCAATCCCTCTTTGGCTTGCTGGATTTTCACCCTAGACAAGCTCCTTGACTTTTCAAATGACCTTGTGGGAACTCGAGGATTTTGCTCTTTCTGGCCAGTTGGAATTAACCTATCTCAAGATTTTCTGCTACGTGAGGTATCTTTATCCAGGTGCTGTTTCATGTCGGTGTTAGCATTTACTTCAGATGCCGTTTCAGGGTTTCTTGTTCATTATTGTTCATTTATTATTCAGTTTCAACACTAACTGCAATTTTCTGTTGACATTGTTGAACACAGACATCAACATGTTGCAATATCGCCTCATAAAGCTTCGCAAATAACACAGTATCAGTACAAATCCTCTATGGCTGCCACCATTTTTTTACACAACAGGATAGGTTTTCACAAAGCCTCATGATCTCGGAAGATAAGATCATTTCGTTGTATCTGGGACTGCCTTCTCGGAGGTTCACTAGTCTATCAAAATCGGCAAGGCTACTTTACGAAATCTATCAAAACGATCCAGTGAGTAAAAACCCTACTATCGCAAGTTCCATGAGTATTGAAACCCACCCATTTTCAACAAACAGAAGTTCCGTCACTCACTTGACTAAATGCTTATTTTTAGTCATTAAATCTAAACTTGATGAGAGAAGAAAACAGCTTATTTACTTTTAGTTTGTAAATTTTATTTATTTACGGTATTAGGCATATATAAATGCAGTGGCACTAACTTTAGTCATTTTTACCCCTCATCTGAGTGGTCATACGATATCTTTTTTCTTGCTTTATTATAATCACTGTGTCCATCACTCAGTAAAAATCTGACTGGGGTCAAGCATAAGGTTAAAAGACATGTCTGTATTTGGCAAGCCAATCACTGGTGTGGCACGTTTCAGGCATGTGATGTAATCCAGTCAATCAGGGCTGAATCGCTGATTGGTCCTCTATCCAAATTCATGAGTGACTCCGCTTTATCTTTTCTGTATCGTGGTGCTTTTGTAGGCTTAGGCATCTAAGAGAAAGTTTTCTCTAAGTGGGGTAATTAATTTGAAATCCGAAAATTGGAGATTGTGTCTAGAGCCAGTAACATGTTTGGTGACGGCTGAACTTCGGTTGACCATATTTGAGATGGGTAAGGTGTTCTTTCCACTTAAGAGTGAATATCTTGTTTCGATTTAACGTGGTAGCCTTGCCACATGTCACAACTGATTTCATATATTCCTGATTTTGAGTGGGGCGGGGGGGACCTTGTCCTTCGGGTTGCCCAACTAGTTCTTTAGAGAGTTTGGGTTTTTAAATGCCAAATCCAAGTTAAATTTCTTAAAAATAGGTCCGAGGCCTCGGATCAGGTGACTATTAAATGAGACTGATATGAGTTTACTCTCTTGTTTAGTTTTCCACAGTGTAGTTCAGAAGTAGTTTTAATGTCCTTAAGAAGTTTTCCATAATGTAGTTCAGAAGTAGGTTTAATTTTTTAATGTAGTTAGAATGTAGTTTTAATGTATAATGAAGACTGAAATTAAAAATTGGCAACATTACATTTAGGCCCTATTTATAATTTGTTTGTGCTGATCCTGAATCTTGTCATAGAGATTATCAAACAGATAGCCCAGGACAAGTTATTTTGCAGAACAAAACTACTATTCTGTTTACTATGATAAGAAGTAAACTACAAGTCATTGGATAAATTTTGCAAGCATGAGAACAATAGTCAAAAATCAAGATTTTCCTTGAACAGTTATTGGGCAATACTTTTGGCCAAGATCTGATGGTATTGCACAAGTGCAGAATAACTTCATTTTCTGTGGTCCTAGCATTCTGCATGGAGTGGACCAATATAATTATCATTAAAGGAGGGGGGGAAGATAAAGATAAAAAGATAAATGATTAATATTAACAACTTAAGCTTAAAAAAAAAACCATAATTTTAGTTTAATGTTAAATGCTTTGCACATTTGTTAAAAAATGCTTGTTTTATCAGGTCATTAGAAGCTGTTTTTAAATTGTTGTCAATTTTATTTTGTAATAATGTATAATAAAAATATGTAATTAAAATGGTGAAATTGTTTGTCAACTTCTGGTGAACCATGCATTAGTGAGGAAAAAATTTAATAATATTAATAGCTTTTCAAGATTGTTTAGAGATTGGCACGTTCTGCATTATATTTACAATTTAATTAATGGTATAACTAGAAAAGTTTCAAAATGCAGTTTGATTTAAGTACATAATATCGTTTCACTGTAATGTCTTAAACTGTCAATTATTTTTACTTCTACCCTACATGGATTTCATTTACACTTTTCCAGGAATGTTACCCCTGCAAATAACGAGAACTGGCTGCATATAGATTCTGTACTAAGACTGAAAGACATTATGTTTACTTGCAATATTTCTCCCTTTTTCTCTACCAAATCCTTATTACATGTACTTGTAGGATTATAGCATTTTGTTTTCTAAAAGAGTGTTTGTTCTTTCAATCCTTTAGATGCAGAATGTAAATAATATAGTCATGTTTCCTGTAGATAATTTATTAAAAGGGGATCTCAGAGGAGTAAAAGGAGTATGATTTATTTTGTAAACTTTATATATTTTTAAGTTTTTGTTTTGTTTTGTTAAATGTATAATGTTAAAAAAAATTAAGCTATTTTTTTTTTATTTCTCTATATTTTTTATTTATAATTTTTTTTAATAAAAATGTACATTTTATAAAAAAAAAAATAAAAAACCTTTGAGAGCATTGTTAAAGATAAGCATTTTAAAGATAGAATACATTTAATTTTATCATATTTTTTGTAACAGGATTTAAAAAGGCCATTTGATAAAGCTTATAAAGATTATGAAACGAAAATGTAAGCTTGCCTTTATAGATTATCATTTAAAAGAATCGTCTTCCCTTATTCATTTTTAGCCTTTTTAATGAATAATTTTTTAATGATGATTTGAAGACTTGTTAATTTACTTTAGGAACAAATTAGAGAAAGAAAAAAAACAACAGGCGAAAGATGCTGGACTTATTCGAACTGAAGTAACGCCAGCTGAAGTAGCCGATGAAATGGAGAAAGAGAGAAAAATAGTTCAGCTACAAATGTGTGAAGTAAGTTTAATTTAGAGAAATTTAGAGTTTGCATAACTTAAACTTCATAGGAAGAATAAAATATTCCAGATTTTTTGTAAGTTTTTCTTAGACGTACACGTGTTGTTGAGTTATGAAATATTGAATGAGACCTTTTTAATAACGATGAGGATAAGTCAAAATAAATTGAGTCTTACTTTATTTCTCAGACAGAAACCATTTGCTGTACAACATTGCAGCTGTTTTCCTTTTTGAGGCATTTCCCCTCAATAAAAATTGAATGCATTTTTCCTAGTGCTTTCCCTAATTTTTGAATATAAGCTGCGTTATATTCTTTGTAATATCTTGAAAATCACCTTTGATGCCTCTAGAACTGCTGTTGGGTGAAAAATGAGTTGCATATAGCATGAATTTTAATGAAGAATACTCTTGATTGATCAGTGAAGAGTTTTTTTCTATTCATACACCATACATGAGATGTTTAAATTATAAATGAAAGTAGGAAAGAAAATTCCATAGCCTGGCCTCAAACCAGGGACTCTTCAGTAATCATGTGACTCTAACCAATTAAGCAACTGTAGACATGGAAGTATTATGATATCTACATGTCTATTTGGACCCGTTAGGGTGGGTACCTAGATCCCATATCGGGACTATCTTTCCTACTGGCATAATTCATTGATGATGATAGGAAACTAGGTATCTGCTCTAATACCCTGTTCATACTACAAATCTTGATCATGATAAGAAATGTCGTGTGATCAGAATGTGATTAAGTGAAACCTGATCATCATGTTTGAAAAATGTATAATTTCACAGTTCTATAACCTGATCAAATTCTTACACACGTTCAAAGCCAATCAACTCCCAGAATCCAATGTGCTCGCCAAGGCTTTTAATAATGGTGGAAAAACGCAGCTTTGCTATATATTTAAGAGTTAAATGAACTAAATGCACCATCGTTCCATGTATAATTATCATAGAAGGAACTCTCTTGTTTTGTTCAAAAACACTGGTTATGAACCGAAACAAGAAAGAAACCAAGTTATTTTTATAATCAGAGAAGATTGGGTCGGTGGTAAAATGCCTATTGCTAAAAACTTCACTATCGCCATCTAGCAGCAGTGTGAACATACGTCTTAAATTTTAACCCTGATCGTGATTAAGATTATGCAGTGTGAACATACGGAATTGTCAATAAAGCTTGAACATGATTCACCTTGAACGTTTGTAAAATGATCATGATCAAGAATTGTAGTGTGAACATGTAGATATCGTAATGTTTCCATGTCAATGGTTGTTTAATTGATTTGAGCAGTGGTGCGATCAGTTGAAGGTTCCTATTTGAAGCTAGGCTGTGAAATTTTCTTTCCCGTTTTCATTTATAATCTGAACTTGAATGTTGAAAAAATTAAAGTCACAGGGTACCAAATATGGCTGTAAGAATTGCAATTTCTTTGCAAATAAATTTGAAATATCAGGCATTGACAATTTGATTGTTGTGATAGAATTGCCATCCATTTGGATTATGATCTAGACATTTTTAACAAATATTGTCCGGCAACTTCTATAGGACTAATGACACAGCAGAGGTGCATGTATTTATCTTTATAATTACTGGGGACAAGCTCCTTTAAACAGTATCAGGAGTCACATGCATGTTCAAGATCTAATTAATGCACCATTCTCCTTCACTAGTGTGCAACACAATGATAGGGGAATTTATGACAAGGCCGTGTGTGACTTGGCAACATTTGCTAGTTGATGTCCCGACATTCCAGGGTTTTCCCAACTTCTTTCCCAGTGTTTCGTGTTCCTTTGATGCAAATTTCATAATTATACATTCATAATTTACTGAAATATTCACATTTTCTTTGGTGTAATGCTAAAGGAATCACCCTATTTAAGAGCCTGCATTTTGATTTTCCCAATAGCTTTGCCATCTGGTGATCTGATAGTGAATTTACGAAATACAGCAAGAGATAAATTAGTTTGAGTGTCTCTACAGTACTGCAGCTACATCATACCTTTGCCATTACTCTGCTGTACCCAGACTTCTGTAATGATTGTAAGAATTTTTATGATCTATCTTTATATCAGCTTCCTGGGCTATAGCACTACCATATTCTACCTTTGACTTTTGTGGTCTAGATTTTTTTGGCAACTAAATTCCTTGCCCTAATTAGTCTCTGTACTGAATTTAGTGGCATTCTGGTCATGAGAGGGTTAGGCTTATGTTATAACAATCCTGTACATATGGAAATGATATCTTATGGGATGTTAGTACCAGGGAAAAATTATAATGGGAAGCGAAGCTCGGGATTTAGTGAAATCGAATGTAATTAGCGACCCAAGCGGCCGAGCCGAGACTATTTTAATCGAAACTGAGCTTTAGATGAAAAATACAGTTTTAAATAAGTGACTGCATACTAAATAAATTTCAAGATTGGAGCAGTTATTTTCTAATCTCTCTAATCTAGCCTTCTTTAGATAAATTAGGTGATAGGTTTTCTTCAAAGAGCCATTTCTGCACGGTGCATTCATGGCAGTTGTTCTTCTATTCAACGAATGTCATCAGCACATCCAGCAACTAAGTGCCTAATTTATTTTTTTCTCTGACAAGTCAAAGAAGGCGGTGCCAGATTATGCTGCATTGATACAGACCAACTCTACCCTTCAGAACAAGAGCACATTAGGAACATGAAGAGATGCATATGCCTAATGTTAAATGAATGGAATAAAGTACTATTTATGAGAGGATGGTCAAAAGAACAGCACGGATGGGCTGGGAGATAGAAGAAGCCTGTGGAGCAGCACGGCCAAAGCCAGAGGGAGGTTTTATCAAGAGCAGAAATTCTCTTCTTTTCAGCCTGGCCTTTGCAGACCAGTGGCACTGTTTCGATTTCACTTGAATAGCATTGGAGCTGTTACAACCTGCACTTCCCATTGAGTAATTCTTCCCTGGCAGTACTATTTAGAGTTCATTTTTACTGTTGTTGACATTGGATGTTTGCCATTTATGAACATTAGTAGAGCAAAATAACAGGGAAAATTCAAAATGTCAATAGGTAAAATTTGAATAACCTTCATATGTGTGACTCTTTTTGTATTATTTTCTTTATATTGTATTTTAAATGATTAAATTAATGACTAAATTAAATCGGTCATATTATAAGTTTGTTTTGCCTAAGTTTTTGGATCTTATTCTTATTTTCAATATCAGCACTCTTACCATATATCCAATGCTTAGACTTCAGCTTTCTTTTTTCTTTTTTTTTTTTCTTTCTCCTTTTAATTTAGTACCTCATAAAAGTCAATGAAATTAAAACCAAGAAAGGTGTAGAATTACTTCAACATCTTGTAGAATATTATCATGCACAAACAAAGTAAGTTATAAATTTTATTATACAATGGGTGCTGCTTAATGTAATCACTTATTGATAAAATAACCGAATGATAACAATAACCAAAGTTAAAATAAAGAGATGTCCTTGGAATTTTATAAGACTATAGAGCCTTTATTACAAACTACATCTGCACATGTTAAAGTAATAATCACGATTAATAGAAAATTAAACAAGAATTAATGAAGAATTAAACAAAAAACTCTTATAATATTGATCTCTTACTAGTTACCTTAGATCATCAACTTTTCTTTTCATATACATAATGCCCTTCTAAGTTTTCCACAAAATAATGAATTCCTTTTCGCAAACCATAAGTGCTTTGGGCATTTTGCAAATACTTAATGGAACAGATGTCTCTTCACTCTATCACGTTACTTAAATTGAGTAGAGCATGCTAAAGTCAGTAAAATAACTAAATAAATAAAAAAAACACATGATTTTTCCTTGGTTTTATAATTGGCCAAAATCTGTTTTCTTTCCTATTTTTCATCATTAATTTGAACAGCTGAGGTTGGCATACAATTAAAACCCTCACTGACCATCTAATGATTTATTCTTTAAAAAATCTGTTTGGCTACCCTGGCTTAATAGAAGCCTTATGCAAGGCCTGCAATTGATATTTTTGATTGTTTCCAAGGATTTGAGTCTTTGCACGTGAAATTTCTATTTAAAAGCTTAAATTTGGCTCGTATTTGATACCAATATCTGAAGTTTTGATTACCGGTATAATAAATGACGGATTTTCAAGGTTATAATTGTTCCATTCCATACAAAACTTATAACAATAACTGATTATATAAGAGCAGGAGTCGTAATAAAGTATATTAATTAAAAAATAAGAACTCCATTTAATTAAAAGAAATAGAAATAAAAGTAAATAATAAAAAAATTGAATAAAAGTCACCCAGTGGAGAAATACAAAGTTGAAGTGGAGAAAACACAGATGAAATGAGGTCTTATGGAGCTTATATAGATGAAACACAAGACCTTCTTTCCACCTGTGTTTCATCTACATAAGCTCCATAAGACCTTGTTTCATCTGTGTTTTGTCCACTTCAACTTTGTATTTCTCCACTGAGTGACTTTTATTCAATTTTTTTATTATTTATAATTTTATAACTTCCATTTTACAATACAATGGGTTATTAATGTTTAGATGTATATCGATCTTCATCCTTTCGGACATCATCAGCATTTCCAGTTGAAATGTTTAAATGTCTTACAATGGTATTCTTTTTAAATTTTGAACAATATTTCTTCTATTCATTGTTTTTTGATTATATTGTTATTATTTGGTTATAGTATTATTAGTATTTATCTTATTTATACATTGTAGTTTTATTAATATAAAATATAGTATTATCTTATCTTATAAATATATGTTTAATTACATAGTTCTTGTATTCTTTTGTTTTTGCTTAATAGTTCTTTTATTTTCTCCTCCTTCAGTATTTGGTTGAATAATAAATTACTATCTAATAATTCGGCATTATTTAAAATCTCTTGTGGATAAAATTTATTTACCATAAAATTTTTCGATGATTATTATTTCTCTCTTATTATTAATTTTCGATAGTAATTTATTATTCAACCAAATACTGAAGGAGGAGAAAATAAAAACTATTAAGCAAAAACAAAAGAATACAAGAACTATGTAATTAAACATATATTTATAAGATAAGATAATACTATATTTTATATTAATAAAACTACAATGTATAAATAAGATAAATACTAATAATACTATAACCAAATAAGACAACAATATAACCAAAAAACAATGAATAGAAGAAATATTGTTCAAAATTTAAAAAGAATACCATTGTAAGACATTTAAACATTTCAACTGGAAATACTGATGATGTCCGAAAGGATGAAAATCGATTATATATCTAAACATTAATAAACCATTGTATTGTAAAATGGACGTTATAAAATTATAACTGTATACACTATACAATACAACGTGTGTAAAATAATGAATTTTTTATTATTTATTTTTATTTCTATTTCTTTTAATTAAATGGAGTTCTTATTTTTAATTAATATACAATAACTGATTGATAACATTAATCGTGATTACATTAAGCCATGCCTACTGTAATTTTTCTTGAACTATTATTTTTTATGCTTGTTTTAACAACAAGGGAAGTGTATAGTCTTCTAGTTGTCAGTTTTACCAAACTTTTACAGCAATTCGCTTAGAAGTAACAAATTCTATTATTCAGAGACTGTGTGTCTCTCAACTGCTTTCAAGAAATCATGATGTGAATTTTATCATGCTCCTTTTAGTGACTATGCTGTAACATATCTGTTAAGTCTACTGTGTGGGTTGTGTGATCTACACATTGGAATGGTAATTTGGAGATTCCAGGTCATTCTCTTCTTTCCCGTTTTTCATTCTCTGTTTCTATATTTTTGAGAAAAACATTTACTAGCTAGTAGATCATTTGTTTGGTTGGTAATATGGTGTGTCTCTAATCGTTTACTATGTTCACAACTTCTTATTGTTATCTTTTATATTCTCAACAATCAATATCTCACTGTTCACTGTAAACTAATCTTATTATTACATCTTGTTATTCACTTTCAAATATATTTTGCAGCTATTCATTCCATCACCTTTGAAAAGATGGCGTAACTGGTTAATGAATTTTTTTCTTTAATAAGTAACAGAAATCAAATAGAGAATGGCTATTTTGATATATGAGCGGTAGCCCAATTGGCAGAGGCGTCGACCATGATAGTCGAGGTTTCTGGTTCGAATCCAGGTCGCAGAATTTTTCCATCCATTTTCTAACTAATATCATTTACCTGATGTTTGGAGTTAGCTCCAGTTTGATTTCTTTATTTCTTATACGAGCATTGCTCAACTTTGGTTATATCCATCCTGCACGGTGGTTGAATAAGAACTGATTTGCATCCGTGCAACAACAGGAAATCACAGAGCCATCTGGTATTATGGAAACATACTATGAATGCACGGCTACCATGAAACATGTGGCGTTTTGTCATACCATCCCTTAGCTCTGAGGAAATAAAATAGTTGCCATTACTTATGCCCCAACCTTCGTAAATGTTTTTCTTCATTATGACAAAATGAAAAAGAGAATTAAAAACAAAAATTATAAAAAGACAACCAAAATTATATAATGGGATATGAACCCAGAACCAGCACTTTTCCAGATGGGTGTCCAAAAAGTCTGGTAGCATGGCAGATATCTCAAAGCCGCCAGATAGGCAAGATCTGATGAGTGTGGTTTATAGGTAATAGAGGGATGGGGAATTCATTGCCACACTCAAATTTGACTTTGACCCCCAAATTTAAGTAACTCGATTTGCTAACTCGAAAACTATTAAAGATAGAGAAAAATTTCTGATTACTACCCTGTAGAGCAACACCACGTTGGTCTAAAAAAAATTTTTAATCACACCCTTCCCCTTGAAAGATTTTGAGATAATGGGCGAGAAAGAGTCACTCAAGGTCAGGTTGGGCTGGCCAAGTTGGCTGAGGTTTCTAACACATTTGAATTGCAGTAAAGCATACCGTTGGGAAGGCTCATTAACTGATTGGGTGACATGGTAGGTAGAAAATGTTGAGAAAATTTATTCTCGGATCGAATCCAGGCTGCGGAATTTTCTTTCCTATTTTTCATCATTAATTTTAACAGCTGAGGTTGACGTACAATTAAAACCCATCTAATGATTTAAATTTATTTGGTTCGTTTAAATCTTAGTGAAAGTTTTTCATGTAATTTTGTAAGACTATAACCTTTTTTTTTTTATTTAATACAGTAAGTTGGTAATAAGTATTTTCTTATATCAAGATGACAGTGTTCCAGATATTTTTATTAGTCTGTTGGAATTACTTGATTGGTTTAAAAGTTGAATATGTTAATAACATACAGTATAGTATTTGCATATGATTAATGAGACTGTACTTAATGAACAGATTCGTTATTTTGTGGCTATTTTTCGATCTTGTTTGAACGTTAAGTAAACGTTTTGCTAATACCGGCTATTCGTCAGACATTTTTCATTTTCTTTACCACAATGTCACAATTTTCTCAAGATGAGATAGTAGACATGATTTTCTGTTACGGAACAAGCCAAGAAAATGCAGCAGAAGCATGTAGACTGTATGCTGCAAGATATCTGATTCATTGCCACCCATCAGGAAGTGTATTGTGGCATATTGTCCAACAGTTCCGTGACACAGGCAGTGTTCCGCAACGCTCTCGTCATGGTCGATCAAGGACAGTAGCGAGTGACAACTATCCTTGCTGCAGTAGCTGCTAATCCACACACTTGTGTTCAAGCAATTGCTGTAGATATTGTATGGAATGTTCTCCACAAGCACAAATTTCATCCATTCCATGTTCATTGTCATCAAGCTCTTTCACAACGTGACGACGATAGTCAAATGGAGTACTGTAATTGACTCCTCTATCAAATTGATGATGATCTGCAGTTCACATCCAAGATAATTTGGTCTGATGAGACACAGTTTTCAAGAGATGGGACTGTTAACAGACATAACTTACATTATTGGGTAGACAGCAATCCATGCTGGTTGCGGGAAGTTTCTTATCAAGAAAATTGGCGAGTTAATGGTGTATGACTGAACTCTCACAGGACTACGGTATCGAGATCTGATTCTCAATGGTGTTGTGTTCGATTTTGTGTTTGATGAACTGCCCCTATCAGAACGATCAACATGTTGGTTTCAGGAAGATTGAGCACCACCACACTTTGCAACTATTACAAGGCAATGGCTGGATAGCACGTTTCCATCACGTTGGATTGGTAGATCTGGACCAGAACCTTGGTGCCACGAATGCCAGACCCCACACAATTAGACTTCTTCCTGTGGGGTTACGTGAACAACAAAGTTTACGACACACCACCACCAACAGTAGCTGACCTTCAAGAAAGGATTGTAGCAGTTTGTTCCAGCATTCCAGAAACAATTATGACTAATGTGCAGAAATCGATTGTGACACGTGCTCAAATGTGCCATGCAGCTGATGGTCAGCACATTGAACACTTTCTCAATTAGGAAGGAAAATCTTTCGCTAAGATTTAAACGAACCAAATAAATTTTCTCAACATTTTCTACCAACCATGTCACCCAATCCCTTAATGAGTCTTCCCAATGGTGTGCTTTACTGCAATTCAAATGTGTTAATAACCTCACCCAACCTGGCCAGCCCAACCTGACCTGGAGTGACTCTCGCCCATTTTCTCAAAATCTTTCAAGGGGAAGGGTGTGATTAAAAATTGGTTTTAGACTAATGTGGTGTTGCTCTACAGGGTAGCAATCAGAAATTTTTCTCTATCTTTAATAGTGTTTGAGTTAGCAAATGGGGATCAATATCTAAAAGCACATTTTTTTTTAAGGAAATTAAATTCTTTAATAAACATCTGGGTTTCCTTTTTTGTATTGCTTCATATACGAGCATTTTTTCTAAATTTCTTTTGTGTTTTAGAATTATCATAATATTTTCTGCCAATGTTGAGATTGTCGGCGAATGCTAGACCTGGTTATGTGGTTGGTGAAGTTATTCGCTCTTGCTAGTTGAGATGTTGTGGCCATTTTGTTAATTTTGAAAATGTTTCCTATTATATAATTACTAGCTGAAGTACCCGGTGTCACCCGGAGAAAAATAGTTTTTTCATATTTATGTATACAGGGTGGTGTACAAACTTGGGGGATAGAGGGATCAAATCTAAGCAACATTTCCCTCTTTCATTTTTTTCTCTGGGTATTATTTTTGAGATAAAAAGTGTTGGACGTCGCGTACACGTAATATGCCACTCAAACTGTAATTCTGGAGCACGTCAAAATCATGGTCAATCATATAATAAAAAAAAAAACCCATTGGATACAGTACAATAATGTGACTTGTTTTTTATGAAACATGCAAATTGACTCCCTATGGCATGAATGCATGCTTCACAACGTCGCCGCATGGACTGACGTAAAAAATTCAAAAGTTCCTGGTTTTTCACGAATCTGGTCCGCAGGTATGCTGATTCTGGCTACCAGCTCTTCATCGGATCCCACTGGTATTTCGTATACCACTGTTTCCTGCAGGTAGGATTTCAACATTTTTTTTGAGTTTTCTTCCATCTTACAAGTTCCTTCATCGTTTTTCAAGATTGGCGACTTTATTTATTATAATTTTTTTGTTTTTATTAATTTTACGATTTTCCCCATTAAAAGGAGACTGAACTCATTTAAATTAATCATTTAAACTCCTTAGATCAATAAAGAGGTAAATGTTGCTTAGTTTTGATCCCTCTATCCCCCCCCCCCCCCCCACCCAAGTATGTACACGTTATTCGAGAACACCCTGTATACAGAGTCCGCCAAAAAATGTATACACACTTCAGCAAAAGAAAAAACTATATAATAGTTGTAACACTTAATTCATACAGGCATCGGGCGATGAATATAAGTCCTCTTTGATTTCTACAATTACAAACAGCTGTTCAAAGTGATTACCATAAGCGTTGAGATATTTTTGAATACGGCAAACACTTGCTCCTACTCATTTCCTAGCAAACTCTTATCAGTAATCTCCTATGTCTTCTTTTATTGTGGTGTTCTTTTATTGGGATCGTCTTCATTCAATACATGTAATAATATTGGGGTGTAAGCTTTCGATTTTGCTGTTACGGAAAATATTATAGATGACATCTAGTAAAGTGTGTATACATTTTTTTGGTGGACTCTGAGAAAATAAAAGATACATTGTGTTCCCACATGAAAGACTTGCATCATTGTTGATGCTGCTTCACGAAACAATCGCAAAAGTTTTCATTAGACAAAGCAAATAATGATGTCACAAATCCGATTCAGATAAAAAATAAAAGATACACTATATTCCCGTGCAAAAGACTTGCAGTCATTGTTGATGCTGCTTCACGGAACAATTGCAAAAATCTTCATTAACAAAGCAAACGTCTCAATTTTTTAAGGATGCCAAAAATCCCATTCAGCTCCAGGTAAATTCAGTTTTAAAAATAAACTAAAATGGAAAGGAAGAAAGAAAAAATAAAATCCTTTCTTAGCAAGCACCTAGAAGCCAGGAGAAATATTCTTGCCAAATTTCAAGCTTGTAGGCTTCATAGTTCAGGAGATTTCGTGATGAATGAATGAATGAATGAATGAATGAATGAGTGTATACATTTTTTGTTCTTTTATATAATAGTATAGATTTTTAGTTTGCCTCCGTCGCCTTCATTCTTAAGTCTTTAATTAGTCTGCTCTCCTGTAGCTCTCTATTTGATCTGATTGTGAATCCACCAGTCAGCATTAATTTATCTAATTTTAAAAAGCAGCTTGCTAAATTTGAAAAAATTTAACAACCGGCTCCTTTAATCTGTACGAGCCAGTCAGAATTCCACTGGATATAACACCAGTGTTATCTATTGTAAACTCCATGACATAACATATCTTCCTATTGGATTACCTTTATATACTTCAGCAATGATATCTATAAAATTACAGAATTATTTTTCAAAGCCACCAAGAACTTCAAAATTGTTTTCAAGATTTAAAAAAAAAAAAAAAAAAAAGTTTTATTTTTACTTTTTATTTTCCAGTGACTGCATTAAAACATTGTAAATAGCAATATAGCGGAGTATGTCAGTTAAAATGTAGTAGCTTGTGATAAATATTACATTTGAAAAATTGAACCTGTGTTATATTAATATTTTTCCATTATATTTATCCTTTATTGATGCTTGTTTCTGTTTCGAAATGATTATCTCTGTTTGATTTATTTGATAATGAAAATTTCATTTTTAGTTTTTTCCAAGATGGCTTGAAGACTATAGAACATTTCAGTGGTTATATTGGGGAGCTTTCTGCAAAACTTCAGAAAATCCGTCAGAAACAAGATGAAGAAAGAAAGAAGCTTATGGAATTAAAGAGCATTCTTAAAGCTTCACCAACATTTGATAAAGACCAGGTATTATATTTATTGCTTAATTTTTTATTTTTATTTTTCCTCGTACTCTAGTTGAATAATATCAGGTAACCAAAATAGTTCGTGCTGTTATGATCATTCAGCAAAAAAATAATCAACCTCACCTTTAATTACATTTTCCCAACAATTACATGCTTAGTGATGCCTTTTTTGTACAAGTTCTTTTCTCTAGAGGAAAAAAACTTTGTGACCTGTTTGCCCTTTTGGTTTTGGACTGCTGATCCTGGAGTTTGTTGTCCATAGCCAAAAACAAGTGATAATCTGATGGGGGAGTACGGTGGAGGAGGGAGAAATATACTGAATGAGGTTTGCAGGGAATGTAAGATATGACTTTATCAAGATTGGTGTGATCATGTCAGCCCATTGAATTTGCAGTTTTTCACAAACAGCATGAACTTTTTTGCTTAACTGGTACTTTTTTAAATTAATATATTTTTAAAAATAAAGAGAATTATATATATGAAATATATTGTTGCTGATTTGTGATATTCTTTCTTCAGCAAAATCTCTTATTAAGTTCAAATTTTACATTTCTTTGATCAAATACAAAATACAAAATTAAATATATAATTTTATATAATGGGGAAGTTACATCTTTCTTGAAAAATTATTTTTACGATACAATAGGATTAAACACATTGAGAAACTCAAAAAAAAATAAAGAAAAAGAAATGAGAGTTATAACTCTTAATACAGGCATACCTCAACTTAATTTGTTTCGAGTTGTCTTTTATGACTTTGTCTATGTTTTTTTTTTGTTTTTTTTTTAATTGTTATGGGATTAAAAAAACCTCTGAACTTCTGACTTTTTTTAGTTGATTTATCTGACTTTCTCTGTTTCATTGAACATACTTAAAAGCTAAAAAACAACAACCTTAACACCAATACTAAGGTGGAGGAAGGAGGAGCTTTAGCAGTGAAGGAGAAATACATTTATACATTTATTGAAAAAATTAATCCCCCCTCCCCTCGAGTAGGGTAAGGCAAGTAGCAGATCCTGCAGTCATCTATTTTTTCCAAACCGCCGATTGCATATTGATTTCGGGTGTGAAATGGTGGACCCATGATTCATCGCCTGTGATGATTCAATCCAAAAAATCCTGACCCTCCTCCGGGTATCGGGTGAGATGCAGCAAACAAGCATCGAAACGAGCACCTTGATCTTTGTCCATCAACTGTGTGCTAATTTCAGCCTTTTTATATAACAGTAATGTTTTATAGTAAAAAATCATAATATTTTTTAGTGAATATGGATAAACTTTTCAGACATCAACCTCTTTATTTTTTACTAAGTTTTACCACAGTGTGCAAGTTTACTGGTTAATAGATTATTTTTAGCCACATTTTATTCACATAGGAGCAGTGGTGGCTAGTAAGAGTTTGTAGATTGAGGCTGCAGCAATAAAAGTTTACAACAAATGAAATGTGGATTGTAGAAAAAGCATATTGTTAATAAAACTAAATATATACATGTAATTCACTTACTAACAGTTTTTAGATAAATATATAAAAATTTAGGAATGGTGATAAGTGATAATAAACTGGGAACTTTCATTTTAAATTGCAGGGACCTCTATTCATTTCCAACCCTCATAGTAGGAAAACTTTTTCAAGTAAACTATGTTGCACCATAGTTTTAAAATTTTGAAGTTCCTAATAGAAACGAAATCACCTACACATCAAAGACCCACCACCATTAATGGATATTATTGTGCAGGAGGTTGCTATGCTGAATGTAGCAGGCTGACTGGGGACAAGAAAAAAGATTTTTGTAATGAATTTTTGTTTTAACAGAAGTATTTAAAAATATTATGAATAAATTGATTTATGACAGCCATCGAATTCAGTATTTACTGATTTAAGCTCTTTTCAAATTTTTAGCACTTTATTTTCATTTATGTTAATTACAATTTATGTAAATGCTATTATTGGCCAATTACTTCACACCTTATGTTCATATCGCAAAGCATTGCATATGGTAAATTAAAAGTTTCCAGAAGTGATGTCTCTTGTTTACAGTAATAATTGTGACAGAAAATTTTGGATTTTGGAATTTAGTTTTTGAATTTTTTTTATTCCATATTTTAATGTACACAATCAAGATGATTATTCTTTGAAATTTTAAAATATTCTCCCAGTCCTAACAAGGGAGATGATGATGATGTTTCCTCATTAATATTTTAATTTTTCATTCAAAAATTTTCATTTTTAACACTTCAAAAAAAATCTTTAAATTTGCTTTTCTACAGACACACACGCTTTTATTTTACAAGTAGCGCCGCTATAGTGTTCAAAAATAGAAACCAACTTTAGGGATCGCACCGTTTATTTTTGGAAAGCGACGAAAACTAGTTTTAGTGTTACATCCTGTTTATTGCTGATCGGTCCTACGTGAGTTTAACGTTGTAAAATCCTAAACAGTCGAATTTCGCGATGCTAGCACCAGAAAAGCTTAGTAGTAAGTTGCGCTGAGGATAATGACGATAAAGAAATTTGCTTGTTAAAACTTTTTTGCAATCATTTGTTTCTTTCTTATCTGCATATTTCCTATGCTATGTATGGTAGCTATTGGTTGGTAATTAAAACACTATGTCTAATTGATACAAATGATATTTGATTTCACTGTCATGCACACATACCTGTTCTAGCAAGTATTCCTTTGTGGAGATTTACTTACTCTCAAGAGTATTTGCCTTTGCTATAACTATCCTTCACATGTGCTGCAAAATGTATTACTGTTTTAAAATGCTTTCCCCATACTCTAGAAATTTTATTTCAGCTTAGATAAATTGTGTGTGTGGAAATTACAGCATTAAAGTGAAGAGTATATAGTTAAAGATAAATTATATTTGAAAGTACAGGAACAAAAAAAAATTGCAAGTGACTGTTATCCTGGCCTTCTGATATGTACCCTACTGCATCAAACTGTCACGAGATGGGTCAGTATCTTTAGTGCAAGGCATGATCGCCTGCAGGATGATTTTGTGCAGAACAGGTGACGGTGGGAAGTATTGAAAGAATAATTGTAGTCTCTAGATACAAGCTCTTGAGAAAGCAACTTCTTTTCCCTAAATGGAAAAACCCATAAAGTTCTTTGGTTTTGTGATGTGAAGAAATTCTATAATCATTTGGGTGTTCCATTGCTCTGTCAACAAGAAATATTCCTTTGTCAGGATTCTGCAAGTTTGATAAATGATTCAGAGGACTCCAGAACTTTATATTGAAGAAGTGTAATTTTTAAATTTTGATAAATAAAATACGTTACCTAGAGTTCAATTAGGAAAAAAAAAAACATTAGAGAAATTTGTTTTTAATTCTGAGTTTTAAAAATAATATATCAAAGATCAATAGCGTTAATACATTTTACATTATCCTATTTTATAAAATTTTCAAAATAAAGAGGGAAAGCTTATTGAATACAGCGTTACAAAATTATCGATGGTAGGAGTCTGTAAGTGCATTACAATGGGGAGGGGAGGGGGGAGCTAAAATTAGCCAATTTTTTGTTAGTAATTTATGAATGGCCCCTATTGGCTCTTCTCATTTATATATAAGAATGAAATTCCTCCTGTAGATGACTATAGATATGTGCAGGCCAAAATGTGTCAGTCCATATTAATAAATTTGTATTACATGTGTCTCTAGTTCCTAAACAACTAAAAGCAAAACATCATGATGTAGATTTTTTCAGGTTATTTCCCAGTGGTGCCACTAAGATCCAATATAAGATTTCCTGCATTTTGGCATGCTATTTCAAAAGTTTCAAACCTATTATATCAGGGGAGATGCATTCCACCCTCCTAAAATTCTATTGGGAAGATTCTAAACAATAAAATTTGTCTGAAAAAAGAAAAAATTCAAGAACATTCATATGATATAATTCAGAGTATTAATCTACCATAAGTAAAACTATCTTTTTGTTAAATTTATATTGTTCATTTGATTTCTGTTACATTAACAACTTGGATCCTTTATTGGCAAGATTTATTAAGAATGAAAATTTATTTTTACACGAATTGATTTTGTATCTTAATATTTAATATGTTTATAATAAAAATTTGCAACTTGAACATAACTTTAATTTAAAAGGGAAACAGTTGCTTTACTTTGTTTTAAGTGTATAAAATAATTTTTATTCATTTTTTTTCTTGCTTATTCCATTAGAAAACTGAAGCCAGGGGGTTGAAGGTGGGAATTTTTTTCCTATAATTAAACAATTTTTACATATGGAATTGCATGTTGTGTGTTTTGAAGCATGGTTGTAATATCTTTTAAGTAATTTTAAAATTCTGAAATATATTGAAATTTTTAACATGCATTATTATCTAGTTGAATGTTACAGTTTTCAAATGCCTTAAATAATTATACAATGTGTTTTTTTGGATTATTTTGTTAGACTCTATACTTTTTCAATTAAATTAATTTTTACAGGTACCGTAATTGTTTTTTTGTTTTTTTTTTATGTGTGTATGTTGATTTGTCCTTGATCACATAGCTCAAAAATCTAAAATAAATAATTACCACTGCTGAACCCTCTGACTGTTTACCTGTTGGTTAATTCCTTCAAAAATTTAAAAAAAAAAAAAGGCTAGTAGGATGATTTTCTAAGTAATACATATAATACATAATAAAAAAAATAATAAAAACATAGAATACAGATTCAGAGCGACATGTATTTACAAAAGATTATAGAATAATAAAATACGTTATTTTATACACGATACTGGGCCAGTACAGTACAGTATTACAATAGATTGATCTATAAAAAAAAAAAAAAAAATCTGTAATTGCAGTTTGCTTTGTTTGCAATTTTTACCTTTCCAAATTTGCTTTATACTGTACTAAACACTGATTGGCTACCACTAAACGATTTCACTGGCTGTTCAAATTGTTGACCAATCAGAGCAAGGCAGTGTTCAAATTGTTGACTGTTGTAATGAAGCGGATAGCTTACCTAGAGGATGATAAATTAGAATTTTAATCTGAAATGTATAAGTTAATTTGAGATACATTAAACTGATTAAATAATAGGATTTTTTGCTGGGGATTTTAAATTTGAACATTATTTTGAAATGTACGATAAGTGAGGTACGTTGTAATGGGATTTTTCTGTATATATTTTTAAGTAACAAAGTAAAGGCAATGTTATGTTCATGACCTGAATTTTGCCTTAACAGTTCTCCCCTCCCCCACTTCTTCGTTTAACCTGCTCTGTATTAAACCCGTGTAAAAAATAATTATTTTAAACTGCCAGTTTCTCGAATCCAGAGATGATATCTTTTGTGTAAAAGAAATTTTATAACATGTTCATTTTTCACTTATCTGCTCAACTTCAAAATTTTGCTATTCTGATAACAAGGAACAGCTAAATGTGGAAATTTAAGGAAAAAAACTTCCATATCTCCACCTAATCCCCGATCGTTATACCACCTTAGGCTCTAGCCTGCCTATTGCAGCTCCAAAACATTCAAGTTTTGTTGTCCTGGTTTTTTTTAAAAAAAAATCAATTTTAGAGCTAATTTAAAATTAATTCAGTTTGATTTTTTTAACAGTGATCAGTGTTCTCCCCAGAAAATGTTATCAGCTGGGTGGAAAGATAAAATAGCCGGGCGGACAAAAATTAAAAACAAATGAAATACTATACAGTAGTGTGAAGTTTTTCGTATATTCAGCCGGGCGGCCATCAAAATCAGCCGGGCGGCGCGCCCGTTGAAAAAGGCCTGGGGAGAACCCTGGTGATGGAAAATTTTTGACATCTTGCAATTACACTTTTTACCATGTTTCATTCTGTAGTAATGCAGTGTTTCTTTTTTATTAATGTTGGCTACTTACACATAAAATGGTATATTTAAATCATTATAAAGGTGACATAATTGATGACAGCAAAACTGCAAAAATGTTCCAATTTACTTTAAATAAACATTCTCCTCTTGAGATATCTATTGATAAAATTAACCAAAATGTTGGAAACAACAACATTAAAAATGGAAGTTAACAGGAAGACTGTGATAGAGAAAAGGAAATGAATACATAATCTACATGTATATACATAAAATAACATGTCCTGACTGACTGATTCATCATTGCCGAGCTGAAACCGCTGAAGCTAATTACATGAAATTTTGACAGTAGGTTTATTTTGTGACTTAAACAGCCACTAAGAAAGGATTTTATTTTTTTCTTTATTCCTTTCTGTTGTATTTTATTTTTAAAATTTAATTTACCTGGAGCTGAATGGGATTTATGCCAGCTTTAAAAAATTGTGACATCATTTGCTTTGTTTAATGAAGATTTTTGTGATTGTTCAGTGAAGCAGAATCAACAATGACTTTTGTGTGGAAATACAGTGTATTTTTCATTTTTAATACCGAGAGATGGCACTGGCTGTATTTTAAATTGTGCTATGTTTAATTGTTTGCATAACTCTACAACCCGAACAAGCACACACAGAGAGGGCACACGCTGCTGGATGCTCTCTCCCAAATATATGAAAATTGTTCTCCTTAATAATACGATTTTTTTGTGCGAAAACATTTTCAAATGGGGTCTGCTTTTCATAGAAAAAATGGGGGGAGAAAAGTCTGTTTTCCATTTAGCAACTTTTCATCATCTGTCTGCCACATAGACTGGTTTTCCTATTAGTAACTTTGAAGCATGCATGGCTTTCAGGTGACTTTTCCAGATCTAGCTAGATCTAGTTCATATAACTATTTCGACATGCATTCTGCATAGTGTCTTCACTAATTCCAAAGCCATGTTTTCCAAAGTGACTCAACCAATCAGATCAGAACAGTGACATTCTCGGCCCCCTTCATGGTATGGACAGTCAGAGGGTTGCAGCTCATGTAAAAACTTTATCTTTCCAGTAAAGAAATACAAGGAAAATAAAAAAATTCTGTTTTGGTTTCTAATTACTTCATTTCTTTTTTTGATGGTTTGACAAGGGAATGCTGCAATTCACTTTGGAATTAGGAAATTTGGTTGCCAATTAAGTTATCCTTACTATTAGCCAAAATCGTAAATATTATTTGATGATTTGAAACAAATATCTGTCATTTCTCTCACCTTCTCAAAGTTAATGCAGAGGTAGCTAAAATAAATTTAGCTCCCTCACACACTAGCTTACCTCAAATTATTAGAAAAGATGAAAATTTCTGGAATGTATTTATTATCAAGTGCAGTCAGTGATTAAAAAACATTAACAAGACATAGTAGTTACACCTTTTAGGGTCAAGTCCATTAGCGTCATTTCAGAGCTCAACACTATAATGAATCAAGACCAAGAAGAATAAGCTTTACCTTGTTTCTCTTATTGTACCAAATAATGCATTACTCATGTAATTTATTTGCCTAATACAGTAATGTATGTAAATCAAATATATTATGAAAAACTAAACTTCAAAATACAAGGAACATTTTTTGGAAATTATATTCACTTGTTTGGGTGAATGAAATCTAGCTAATTAGAAGTCAGCCACTCTCACTCAATCAATGTCATACTGTATTATCAAACATTATCAAATTCAAGTTTCATAAACGCTACAAATTTTATATTTGACTTACCTGTGGCTCATTTTAAGCTTCATTATGTTAGTTCTAAAAGCTCTCCTCAACTTACTTGGTAGATTTCTAATTAAAACCTGTTAGGCCAGCTTTCCCATGATTAATCAACTGTTGCATGAACCAAATCCTTAAAGGTTGATAAAGTATCAACATTCTGTTATTATAGTGCATAATATGACTGGTAATCGCATATATTATTTCTCATGTCAACACCCTTTTTTTCATTACATGCAAAACTCATAATGATGATAATGTAAAAACAGAATAACTTAGGTATCAAACGAAAGGTTTTTGAACAGGCTTCTGACATAGTGCAGTCACATTTCGTTAAAACATGTTTCATTAAAAATTGCAGTTAATTAAAAATAACAAAAAAGTTGCCCCTTAGTTGATAGGATGCTTTCTCACAAAGTGTTGAAGAGAATTGGGACGCAGTAATCTCAAAGATAGCAGTGCGAGAGCTATTTCTCATAAATTAGTGACAAGTCAAAAAATGGGGATCACATTATATAAGAGAGTAAAATTTTTACTATTATTTTGGATTCTGAAAGTGGGATTGCATTATACAAGAGATCGCATTATAGTAGAATACTTAGGTAACATCATTTCCTTTTTTATTTTTCTCTTGTATAATATTATGAAAACTACAGTAGAACATAGATTATTTGAACCTGTAAAAAAACATAATTTCCCCCAGCCTACTACATTATACATGTAAAAGGAAATTGTTTACCAATCACTTACGTCTCTACATTTATTTTCCTTTTTTTTTTTTTTTTTTTTTAAACTGTCCTATTAAAAAATGCCTTTGAAAATTTTTAGGCCTACAGTCGACTTTTGTATAGTTATAGTGTAAATAAAATTATTTATACCAGTAACAACAAATGCGAGTGCTGGAACTTGACTGAAGTCTACTCAATTTATTCTACATAAAAAGAAGTTAGCCTTGGAATGAAACTGTTTGCAACATTTTCCAAGTTTATTGTTGATAGTAGAGCAGCTTCAGGGTGCCTCATTCAATTTTTCAAACGTGGCAACTGTCAAGTGTATGGCGTGATATATCAAAAGTGATTCTGTTATTTCAGACACTGCAAAACTCGGAACATTTGGTAGGGATCCACTATCTTTTGGGAGTATAAAACAATGGCATTCCAGGTTCATAGAGACCGGTTGTTTACATGAGAAAAGATCAGGGCAGCCTAAAAAAAAGGTTTAAATAAGTAAAATAAATATAAATAAGAAATTTAAAAAAACTAAAAAATAAAAAAAAAACAAAGACCAAACCAATAAATCAGAACAAACTCTGAAATTGGCCCTTTGTCCACATTTAACAACTTTTTAGAATCCCTTTTATAGATTTCTATACTCTCAAAGCTGTCTAAATGATTTCTTGAATTGACAGACATTCTCACATAAAATATCTAAACTAATGTCATGACAGTTTCCAAAATATGTTTGGCGATACTTGATCTTTCTGATCCGCCATACTTTACATGGGCTAAATGCTCTATCCACATTTTTATATTTTTAGAGGTCTGCCTGACATATATTTTTTCATAAAAATCGCAGTGAAATAGATAGATTCCCGACTTTTCGAGAGGTGGAATGGCATATGTAGGATTTCCTAAGAGTGCTTTCAAAGTACACCATAACCTGTTTGTAACGAAATTCATGGGGACAGTAAAATCATTTTGTTTTATCCCGATTTTGCTTATAACACAATTCACGTGGACAAAGAATTTTTTCATTATAAATGGGATATGGTATGAAAAAACTTATTAAACATGGATTTTTGCTTTTAAAAAATTTAATTCATGATTAGGTTGAAAAAAAATCGATTATCAAGTTTTGCCCACAATTTGTAATTTATTATGATTACTTATAAGCTTCTTGTTCAGGTAATCATCCCATTTATAAAAATTGTTTAATAATTCTTCTGGGGCCGAATTCTTTTTCTTTTCATTTGTCCACTTGCATCTGCCTGGACTTTTTCTCTGAATTCCTCAAGATCGTTGACAATGTCAAAGCAGGAATTTTAAACTGCTGTGCAACATCTCCTTTCTTTGCATTTAGTGCAGAGGCAACTTCAATGATTTATAATTTTAGTTCAAGCGAAAGAGTGTTGAGTTTCCTTTTAGCAGCTGCCATGTTTGATTGTTTGTCTTCTTCTCGCACGATCCTGACTATGGAGTAAGAAACCGATCTACGGAGTAAAAACAAATGAGAAGGTATGTGTAAAAAAGGAAGTGCGGGAAAAGCATCTTACTGTTATTTCGATGAATTGAGATTTGCTGAACGAAATTGTGGCGATTTCAGGTAAGCTGAGTGCTGCAGTGAATCAAAGCGTAGAGTTCAGGGTTTATGTAACAGTTACTGACCATTGGTGCTGTGTTCACTTACGCTTATGAGAGCGCTCCACTTAAAGAGAGAGCTCCGCTTAAGAGAGTGCTCTGCTTAAAGGAGTACTCAGCTTAAAAGTCGTGCATAACTACCTGAAAAGTCAAAAAATTCTTTCGTTATAACCGAATTTTCTTAAAAAAATTCTTTCGTTATAACCGAATTTTCTTAAAAAAATTCTTCATTATATCTGAGCGATTTTACATGTAAATTACATCGGCGGGATCAGGGCAGAGAAAATTTTCATTGTAAGGGAAATTTCACTGTAAGCGAGTTCATTATAAATGGGTTATGGTGTATTAACACTTTGGAATCCAATCCTTAAATTGCAAGCACTAAAAATCTTTTTCAGGTCCTTGGTATGTTGCAGATCTAAAGGATTATGGTTCTGGAGTTAACTTCATGGAATCCTTTCAACTTTAAAGAACTTGTGCTTGTGGGTGTTCTTGATGATATTTCAAAACCATTCAACCTTGCTATAGATTTAATGGTACTCAATACAGTTGGATAAAGGAACATGAAATCATAGCTGTAATTTGAAAGATTCTATTCACTGTCATTGCCATAAATATGCTACCATCTACACAATGTTCCATCTGCCAAGTAATCCGTAGAGCATGCCATTATATTAGTCACAGCGCTGATAAGTTATTTTGATACCCCCCCCCCCCACAAAAATTCATGTTCGACCCCAACCATTCTTGAACAGTCTTGGCACTGTGGGCCGGGGCACCGTCCTGTTAAAGACGCAGTCCGCATTCCTCGTCGCCTTTTTCACCCAGGGCAGAACGTTCTTGGTCAAGATGTCCTTGTAGTCGATCGCAGTAAGCCTGTAACCGGCCGGGAACCAGATTGGCTGCATTTTCATACCATTCGACGCCACGACGCCGAGCATCATCACTGAGGCCAGAACCTTGGTTGTAGTCACATAGAGGACCTCAGAGATGTCCTGGTCAAAGCTGACCGTGCAGTCATTCTGCTTGTTGACGACCGGGTCGACTGTGAAGGTTTTTTCATTAGAAAAGATGACAATGTGATTGCCATGGCTCTTCAAGTCGTTGAGAAGGCGACGGCAGTGCTCCCGACATTTTTCTTGGATGCTATGTGTCAGCAAAGGTCTTGCCATGTGCCTCAAACTCTTTCCACCCTCTTTCTTGATGGCTCTGGGCAGCGTGGCCACAGAAATCTTCTTTTTCTTTGCAAACTGTCATTTGAGAGTCGGTTCACATTCGAAGGTTTTTCTGACACCCACAAGATTGATAACGCACGGTCTACCTGCACGTGGCCAATCTTTCAGGTCTTTCCCTTTCTTCAGCCTCTCTGCGACTCTGTAGACAATCATTCGGCTGACGTTGAGCTGCTTAGCGATGTCAGACTTGTTGTGGTCCGCGCGAAGGAGCGCAGAGATCTCGATTCTGTTAAGTTCCATCACAATATCCTTGCATCCGAATCACATTCATTCCACCTATATATGTTTACATTATGATATCGTCCATGTCTTCAACAGTACCTGCTCCGTGGATGCTTCCACACTCCCCCCCCCCGGTATCGGCGCATCCGCAGGTGTAACCGAACTTTTGCAAAACTCGGTAAAGAAAAACCCCCCGTTTATCTCAATTTTGAAAGTAGCAATAAAACTTAGCAAGGGAAAACTATCATAAAGCACTTAAAAGAGAAATTGACGCGAAACTAATACGGAACTTTTATAAAACACAATTAAAAAACAAAACAAAATTTAATTTCTCTTTTAAGCTGCAGTCTTTGTCTCATTATGAATTTGTGCATCATAGGATTTAGAAATAGAATGCTATGATAACTGTTTACTGACTAGCATTCTATTTCTAAATCCTCTTGGGAGTGAAGTGACTAGCGATGTTCTTAGGCTTTCGGTCCAGAGGCATGAGGTCCTTCCTTCCTTGCTAGCTGTTCTTTTTTCGAGTCCATTTCCTGATCTCCAGTTAGGAGCCAATCAGTATACTCATATTTTGCATGATATATAGCCTTTAATAGTTCCTGGAGTTTGAAATATTCATTTCAATCTACTCTCTTGTCTACATCAATTAGGCTCCCCTGATCACTCTTTCTATATTTGTGGAATTTAGGCTTAACATTAGTCTTCAACTATTGACAATAACAAGGGATTCATAAAGCACATACAAAAAAAAAACAAAAAACAAAAAAACAAATGGGGACCAAAAAAAAAAAAGAAACAAATTTACTGATGAAACATCATCTTGAATATAGCTTAGGTCTATATTTTAAGAAAATATGCCTTGATTAGATCACAAATTTAAAAACAACTTAGGAAATTCATATATGATTTCAATTCACCATTATTTTTTTTTTCATATATGATTTCACCATTTTTATTTGGTCTTTGTTACATGGACAAATGTGGCATCTAGGTCTGCTATATTTGGTTAAAGGAGCGATAGCAAAAATTGTGGTCTGTGTTTTGAGTCCAGGTCACAGAATTTTTCCTTGACCCTTTTCTAATTGTAATTTTAAATTGTTTGAAGAATTTTCTTCAGAATCTTCACATCTCTTTCAGGGGATTAAATCTATGAATCATCTTTGAGAACATGACAGAGTATTTTCCAGGCTCTATTGTATTAAATTACATTAGGAATATGTTGATATTAGATTGTGAATTTTGTTATTTCATACAAAGTTATTAATGCTAACCTTGCAAACCATCACATTTATTACTTTAAATATTAGTAGTTTTAATTTATTTTATTTGTTTATTATTTATTACTTCCATTTTATACAATTTGAAATTTGCTAGCATGAATTCTTTCAGGATTGTTTCTAGTAAATTCTAATAATTTTAATGTAAACATTAATTCTTCCTCATCCTTTTTTTTTTAAGCCCCTTTCTTTAGTAAAATTTAGATAGGAAATGCAAATTTTAGAATTTTAATTGCTAATGTAATATAATTGCTTTTGGAATGTTCTGTTAATATATAAGGGTCAGTTATAAAGTCCTTACAATCACCATAATGGAAAAGAGTCTCAGGTACATACAACAAAAGAGTCTTGTCTACATAAGCCCCTCACAGAGTCAGGTACTATATCTCATGATGAATCAGCTGCTAGAATCCTTATTGTACCTGTTCAAAGATTGGCAGATGTCTTTCTGGAATTGAGTGCTGCCATGTGCCACCCACCTTGCTTCATGTGAAGCTCTATGTGAAAGTTGTTAGAAACAGTGCCATGGCTAATGCAGACCTTCTGCATGATATATTTAACTGTAGTTCTTCGGTCTTCAAGGACCAGAGGCTTTGTTTGCTGCATTATTTAGTGCTCTGGATTGATGGAAGGCCACCCAGGCTGAGAGTCATCTTCCAGGTTGATCTGCCCACTTTGGAATTATTGCTGCTACATGATCAAGGTCTCGTACAATGGAGCATTGTCCCCATACGTGCTTTACAACTCTGTTTGGTGGTGTTTCCATTCAGATGCAGAAAACGAACCACAGCCTGCACCTCAGTTTTTCCAATGGACTATTCCAAATTGGATTTAGTGCTCTGACGAGTGAATTCACGTAAAATATTTGTGTCTCTTTGCAGGCAAGTGATTACGTGCTATTTTTGTTGTTTCTGTACTCCACTTGGACTTCCATAGTAATGTAAGAATTTTATCTCCGACTCTCATATATTCTTTCACTTATATTTTGATAGATGGTCTTTTGGGTTTCAAGTACTCTATAATTTTTAAATGATCATTTATAGGGATGTAGTACGCAAAGTGGATATAGCCTACATCAATTACAAGGCAATAAAACTCATGGTTACACCAAAATTGGTCATTTGCATAAGAAGAGTGATGGAAAGATGAGGAAAGTTTGGCAAAAACGAAGATGTGAAATCAAAGATGGCTACTTATATATATCTCATTCTGATGTAAGTATAATATTTACTCATACTTATTTATAATTAATCAATTGTTTCAAAAATGCACTTAATACGAGGAAAAATAATTTCTTTCATGATGTTCATATTGTCCTGCTTCACAAAATATAACTATAGGAAATAAAGAGCAAGTAGAATGATATGATGAACTAAACTGACTGCTCAATTGAAAGTGGACACTTTCGATTTTAGACGTTTTATCGAATATCTAGAAAAAATACTTGACCATTTTTATGCATGTTAAACCACATATATTTCAGTGAAGTTTTTCTCCCAAAGGCAAATGGGGGACCAGCAACAAATTGAACAAAAAAATAATAATTAACTTGAATAAAAATAATAATGTTTGGGATCACCCTGTAAAAAATAATGCTTGAAATGGATTGTAGCTGTAGTATATGTTTATGAGGCTTCTTTTACTTATGTGTTCATTTGTATGAGAATAATATGTATATTCATTGACATATATAGGTTTCTTAAAAAAAAAAAAAAATTTTTTTGAAAGTTTTTTTGTTTATAATGTGCAAGATTTTCAACCCGATGCAATGCCATTTTCAGGAAACTTGATAAACTACATTAGAGACAACACCCTGTAATCTTAATATAACAAGTAAAGAAAAAAAAATTTTTCAAAAACAATGCATATGGCAAAATTTTTCAAAAACAACACATAGTGCCATATCTTGAGCAAACAAACAAATATAACCCATTTCTATTTCATATTAATTCCCCCCCTCCCTTTGGATTTTTGAAAAATTGTTTTAGATTCATGCATTGTCTCCTGCATTGTGTACAAAATTTCAACAAGATCGGACTAGTGGAAGGGGTTGAAATATTGATCACAAGATTTCATCCACCAAACATGACCCAAATGGCGAATGAAATGTAAAAATATAAGTGTTTTAAAAATATTAAATATTTGATGAAATATTTGATAAGTATTTTTGCTAAATAATGTTTAACTGCGCATGCACAAGCGATACCGGAATGTCTTTTGCATAATTTATTAGCCAAATATACAGGGTGTCCAAAAAGTCTGGCCACATGGCAGATATCTCAAAGCTGCCAGGTAGGCGAAATCTGACGAGTGTAGTTTATAGGTAATAGGGGGGTGGGGAATTAATTGCTGCACTCAAATTTGACCTTAACCCCCCAAATTTAAGGTCATTCATTTGCTAACTCGAAAAAAGATAGAGAAAAATTTCCAGTTCGCTACCCTGTAGAGCAACACCACATTAGTCTAAAAACAATTTTTAATCACACCCTTCCCCTTGAAAGATATTGAGAAAATGGGCGAGAAAGAATTGCTTAAGGTCAGGTTGAGCAAGCCAAGTTGGCTGAGGTTTCTAATACATTTGAATTACACCATTGGGAAGGGGAAAGGGGAAGCACACTTGAGTGATTCTTTCTTGCCCATTTTCTCAAAATCTTTCAAGGGGAAGGGTGTGATTAAAAATTTATTTTTAGAGTAATGTGGTGTTGCTCTATAGGTAAATTTGTTTTTAGAGTAATGTGGTGTTACTTTATAGGTAATGTGGTGTTACCCTTTAGGTACCCAATTGGAATATTTTCTATATCTTTAATAGTTTTCAAGTTAGCAAGTTGGATGACCTAAAATTTGGGGGTCAAGGTCAAATTTGTGTGCAGCAATGAATTCCCCACCCATCAGATCTCACCTACCTGGCAGCTTTGAGATATCTGCCATGTTGCCAGACTTTTTGGACACCCTGTATAGAGCTATTCTTATAAAAAGCCCAAGCAAGTATTGGTAAAATTCAGAAAGATATTGTTGATAAAATGAGTTGAATTTCAGTTACTCTCAAAAATAAACAAAACAATAAGGGGTTTTCTCCAAATTTTTATTTTTAGACTGGACACCAGTACTAGCATCTTCTCCTTACGCTGGCAAATTGACTTCATATCAGTATAAGGAGAAAAGTTGATACTGGTGTCTGGTCCAAAAATAAAAAAATGGAGAAAACCCCTTATTGTTTTGTTTATTGTTGAGAGCAGCTGAAATTCAATTCATTCTATCGACGATATCTTTTTTGTTTTTTTGACTATATTTGCTTGGGCTTTTTATAAGAGTAGTTCTATACATTTGGTTAATAAATTATGCAAAAGACATTCTGGTAATGCTTGCACATGTGCAGTTAAACATTATTTAGTAAAAATGCTCATATTTCATCAAATATTTAATATTTTTTTATATTAAGATTACAGGGTGTTGTCTCTACTGTAGTTTATCAAGTTTCATGAAAATGGCATTGCAAGTTATAAACAAAAAACTTACGAAAAAATTAAGAATTTTTTTTTTTTTATTTATATAAAGAAACCTTTATATCTTTATGAATATATATGCATTCTCATACAAATGAACACATGAGTAAAAGAAGCCTCTTAATCATGTGCTACCGCTACAATGCATTTCAAGCATTATTTTTTACTGGGTGATCCCAAACATATTTTTTTTCAATTTGTTGCTGGTCCCCTATTTAACTTTGGGACAAAACCTTCGCTGAAATATATGAGGTATAACTTGCTTTTTACACTCCTGAAGCTTCAGGATAATTCATCAAGTATTTTTCTAAATATTCGACATAACATCTAAAATTGAAAATGTCCACTTTCAATTGAGCAGTCAGTGTATTTTATTAAGGGTAGTGTGTTTCAGGCTCAATCTACAGTGGTTTTGCCTCCGATTGTGGAATACTGAAATGCTAAGGCTTAATAAAATAGTTTACTTTATCCCTCTGCTTATTCTTTATTTCCTCTAACTGATCCCTGAATGGAAGCAATTTAATTTAAGTGTATGTAGATATCAGAAAATTAGAATTGAGCAGTTTCTAATGTACCATTGGATTCAAGTTGATTACTAGAGGTAACTTGTTAATAGCTTGACATGTTTTTTTAAATCCAGAAAAATTATAAGACAAAACTTTTGTTTTATAAATGTTTAAGAGATTCTGTTGACAGGCATTAACAAATAATCTTAACATTAAGTTGTTGTTGAATGGCTAGAAGTTGATAAATAAATACCTTTTGCCTTGGATGATGAAGATTAGAAGAGGATTTTGTGTGCCATATCTTTGACCGATGCAGTGATCATTACTGACATGCAGTCTGGGTGGTGATTTTATTACTCCTGCTCATAAAAGAATTTGGTGGTTCCCATAGATGTGGATGTGTCCGTCATGATTGATGCCTTCTACACTACATAGATAAAAGTATTTGGACACTGCATGTTTTTCAAAATAATTGCTTTATTATTTTATTTAGCAACAGGTACACCCTCCATTTGCTTGTATTACAGCAGCAACACATTGAGGCATACTTTCCACAAGTTGTAAGTCTGGGCAGAAATGGCTCTCCATTACTCTTGCAAGGCTGTTAGATTGTTGTGAAGATTAGCATGATTTGCATTTTCGCATCCTTCGTTCCACAAGTGGTCAGTCGGATTGAGATCGGGACTCTGAGCAGGCCAGTCAAGCAAATTCACCTCATTTTCACGAAACCAGTCCAGCACACGTTTTGCAGTATGACATGGAGCTCAGTCCTGTTGAAACAAACAGTCACCTCCATAGTATTGACACAGTGTAGGCAGGGCCGACTTATCCAGAACGTCGAGGTACACGTCAACATTCATGGTACCAGGTACAAGACCAATGGGCCGAGTCCTAACCAGGAAAACGATCCTACACCATGATGGACCTTCCACCGAACTTCACCATTGGAATAACACAGTATGGAGGAAACTGTTCTCCTGGTTGTAGTCACACCCAAACACATCCATCAGACAGGAAGAGTGAATACTGTGACGACTCGGTCCAAAAAACAGTTTTCCATTCTTCAACGGTCCAGGAACGACGGTCGATATACTGGGCCGAACGATGCCTCCCATTAACATTTGTAATCAACGGTTGTGTACAGTTGCCCTGCCATGATAACAGATCCTGTGCAATTCTCTTCAGATAGTTTTGTTACTAATGGCATTCCCAGATGCATTTCCAACCTCTTCAGCGACCGAAGTGCAGAGAAACTGTGAAACTTCTTGGCACGTCGTATGAGAGATATCTTCTGTCACGTTTTGTCATTTTCTGCAGTCGCCCGGGAGGTTTTTTACTGTTGTTGGGCCATCTTGCTTCCATCTCTTAATAACATAAACTACAGTCTATTTTGGGGTGTCCAGTTTGGATGCATTGCCTCGTATAGAAAGATTACACAACTGGCATCTTATGACAAGTCCATGTTGGAACTTAGTATGTTCGAGGATGACGGATAAGTGATAGAACGCATTAAGAGCATTTTTGGAATTTTGGTCTGTTTGTTTGTACGCACATCACACAAAAACCACTGAACTGAGTTTGAAGAAACTTAGAATGGTTATAGCTTATAGTCTGGGTCAACGTTTAGGGTACATTCAACCGTTGACAACGAGACCCCAGATGTAGCCAGTCCATTGATGAAAATAGGTGGGAAAGGAGAGAGAGAGAGAGAGAGAGAGAGAGAGAAATGGTTTCTTCATGACTCACTTCATATAAGTGAAGAACGGCCTACGTCCCTCCCTAGTCTGCTCACCCATTTTCATCAATAGACTGTCCGCTTCAGGGGTCTCGTTGTACTTGACTGTACTTTTGATCCCGATCAATCATTTTTTTCCTTCTATCTTCTTTCTTTCTATCTATCTTCTGTCTCTTCTATCCATCTTCTATCAATCTATGTTCTTCTATACATATAATAAAACTGAATTTTTTGTGTCTGTACATTCATATTCAACATTTCGTTCAAACAACGCAGGGTATATCAGCTAGTTATAATTAATTTTATCTTGCCTTATTTTAATAAATTAGATCCTTTAAATTTTTTAATGTATGGTTCAGACAGCAGCTCAAAGAATTTTATCTTACTGGTTCTGAGGAGCTTGTGAAACAATGGGACAGGACAAGTGACTCAATGTACAGGGTGTTGCAAATATGAGGACGAGTCAAATGAAAACCACAAAATTGTAATTAAAATTCCAAATTTTGCCCCACAGTTTTTAATTCTGCAGATCCGTTAAAAATGAGTTGTAGAAATATCCGATAGGTGGCAGGAAAGTAGAGACAAGCAAACAATGTCATAGCAACAGGTTAAAGATGGCCGCCCCACTTCAAACATGCACCACAGAAGAACAGTGTTCAGTTATTCAATTTTTGAGTAGTGAAGGTGTGAAACCTATTGAAATGATGTGGTGGGCTGAGCCATGACTAATGTCTAAATATTCTGCAATTTCATCAATCGTTACTCGGCGATTTTCCAACACTAAGGCTTCAACTGTTGCAATATTCTGGGACGTCACAACTCGTTGTGCCTGACCTGGGCGAGGGGCATCTGTTACTGCTGTCATCATTTGTAAATTCACACTCCATTCATAAACTTGCCGCTGTGACAAACATGCATCGCCATTCATAAACTTCTTTGGTGCATGTTTGAAGTGGGGCGGCCGTCTTTAAACTGCTGCTGTGACGTTATTTGCTTGTCTCTTTCTTGCCACCGACGGATATTTCTACAACTCATTTTTAACAGATCTGCAGAATTACAACACTGTGGGGTGTGAAATTTGGAATTTTAATTACAATTTTGCAGTTTTCATTTGACTCACCCTCGTATATACCCTCGTTATCTCCTTCTTCCATGATACAGGGCAGTACTGCTGGGTAGCCTATCCTCTCATACATTGTTACATCATCATATTTTGACCATTGTTAATCATATTTCTACCAATAATAAGCCCTAAATTTGGTCTACTTATGATGTAACAATGTATGACATTTCAATTTTTTGGCTTTCTTTCTTGCAGTCGAGCGGATAGGCTACCCAGCAGTACTGCCCTGTATATATTTACAACACCCTGTATAGTTTTCAAATCAGTACTTGTATTTGTTTCATTTTTGTATCCATTTGTAATTTACTTACTGACTTCCCCTCGCAGATGCCTTCCCTCTTTGCTTTTTCATTTTATGTTTATATTATTTTTTAAAAAGATTTGAATAACTAATTTAATTTTTTCTATTTTAGGAGAGTAAACCACCTACAAAATTGAATTTACTTACTTGTCAAGTTAAACTCGTACCTGAAGATAAAAAATGCTTTGATCTCGTATCTTGTGAGTATTTTAAAAGAACTTTACCTTCTCTCCCTCCAAGTTTATTTGGCAATTTAATGTTGTCATTTGCCATGTGATTAAAATGTCTCTTACATGATAAGATGTCTGTAATGAATTTACCCATGCTTGATTTTTACAAATGTACAACACAGCAATTCTTTACCATAGACATACTGTAATTTTCTTTTTTCCTGCTTCATATTAGTAGCTTTCCTAAAATATTAATATTTATGTACAGAATTAATGATAAAAATAAATTGAATAATTGTAAAAATAGTCAATTGTGGAATTTTCTTTCTTATTTTCATCAATAAAGTAAAAATAAAGTTTATATGAAGTTTTTCATCAATTATCCAGGATGACTGTTCAAGATCAGCTGCTGTGAACTCTCCCTCCACTTTACAGCTGGGAACTTCATTCACTAGCATGGAAAATCATTACAATGCTTGTGCTATACAAATGCTGTACTAAATTTTTTGTGAATATCTATAGGAATCATGCCCACATTCCCAAGAAACTTCATCACAGTATTCTGTTATTTGCATTCACTCTACAGTATTGTTTGCCATTTAGAATAATAGTGAAATACTTTGTGACATGCATCCCATGTACTAGTGTTTAGAAAACACTTGGCTCTGTGAAAAACTCATAGCACTTGCTTATCTTCTTATGCTTACTAAGGATCTGTCTGATAATACCAATCGCAACTGACCGAGTCTAGTGTCTCGGAACTTTTTGATCACTTTTGGCCATTTTTGATTGTATGAAATCAATGCGTTAACTGACGTTAAGGAAAGTTAAGGAAAAATTTATTTGATTACTTTAGAACAAAAAAAAGTATTCCACAAATTAAAACTGATACTTAGCATGCACATTTCTTTCAAACAAGGCACTCCAGTCACATAACAGAAGTGAAGAGACTATAATTAAAAAAGGATATCTAGACTAGTGTCTCAGTGATACAATTTTATTAATTTTGAATTTATCGTATATGATTGTACATGTATTTTTAAATGTATATGATTGTATATGTATACAAGGGCTGATCAAGAAAGACAGATTTTTTTCCCCCCCATAGCTTACTTGATAGTCACATGTCTGTATCTTGAATGTTTGAGACGAGCGAGGTTTTTACGAGGGTTGTACCAAAAGTAAGGTTCCCAATGAGCTACAGCCTCGAGGGAAGGTGCTAGGCTAAATCCGACAACAGTGCCGTGCGCAGTGGTTCCCACACTCTCGAGCGATTCGCTACGGCGCTCAGTGTTCGCTTGGCAGCCGTCAGAGATGGAAGTGTTGATCGCCGCTCCCGCCAAGTGCGAGGTTCGAGCAGTAATCCGGTTTCTCCACGCAAGGAAGTTACCGCCCGTGGAGATTCATCGGCAACTGACTGAGGTTTATGGTGAAAAGTGCATGTCCGTTCAGCACGTCCGAAAATGGTGCAGGGCTTTTGCTGAGGGTCGCACAAAAGTTCATGATGAAGAACGGAGTGGAAGACCGCCGGTTTCGGATTCGATTGCCCAGAAGATCAACAGTGAGCTGCTGAAAGATCGGAGGGTCACTGTCCGTGAACTTGTTGAACGCATTCCTGAAGGTTCTCACGGCACACGCTTCCTTAACGGATTGGCGGGAGACTTCTTCGACTTAGGAATACAAAAGCTGGAGCACCGTCTTCAAAAGTGTGTAGAAAAAAATGGAGACTACGTTGAAAAATAGACAACAGTGTAAGCTTTTCAACGATGTATAAATTAATAACAATAAACAATGTTTTCTACTTGAAAAAAATATGGGAACCTTACTTTTGGTACAACCCTCGTATTTATAATATCCATAGGCAGCAGACTGTCGTACCAGTCGGTTTGAAGTAATGGTTAACGGTTTGACCCAGCTTGCATTTCACATACCACAAAATGGAGGTGACGATAGAGAGGAGCAGTACGGAGGGATAAAATTATTTTTTCACTTAAAGCATACAGCCTCAGAAACTTATGAAAAACTGCAGCAAATGTACAGTGAAGGTGAACTATCTCGTGCAAGAATATTTAGATGGTACAAGGACTTCAAAAAAGGGCGAGTTGTCTGTGTTGTACATTGCAATTTCAAAGAAACTATCACAACTTGAATAGGATGGGTGGAGACTTCATGACAACACACACCCTCGCGAATCTAGTCATGCAATTTTTGGCTAAATTCATATAACTTGTGTACAACATTTGTGCTATATCCTGATCTCACTCCCTATCACTAAAGGCAAAGCTTCAGGGCATTCAATTTGAGAACTCTGAAGCAGTGATCAAGAAATATGAGGCGCTTCTCAAGGACCTGACAAAGAATGGTCTGTATCATATGTTTGAGGATTCGCAGAAACTGATGTGCATTCAAGTCTCGGTCTTTGAAAAAATTCACTGGACACTTCAGTATTTCGAACCAACAGCCAATTTCAAGTTTCAATATGAAGTAGGACCACCTTTAGCTGCAATGACTGCAGTAATCCTACAAGGCATACTTTCTACGAGATTACAGCAGCAGTTGGGGAGAATATTGGATCCTTCTTGAGAAATGTAATGAGTTCCTGAATTGTTGTGGGACTGACATCCGTGGACCTCAATCAGCACTCCAGTTTATTTCAGAGATATTCAGTAGGATTCAGTTTGGTTGTCTGTGGAGGTTGTCCATAAACTAATGCAGTTACAGTAGCAGCCTTACAGCATAGTGCCTTGTCTTGCTGAAAGACATGGGTCTGTTTCATAAAACATCACAATGTAGGCAGCATTTCTTTGTCCAGAATGTTCAGATACCTATCGGCTTTCAGTGTGTATGATTGGTAACCAGAGATCCGAGACCAAACCGTGTGCATGCTTCCATATTCAATTGACTGTGAAGGAAACTGCCCTTGCAGATTTTTTGATTAGTTGCAGTCTGCTGCAATCAAGAGTTTTTATACAGTTGTGATTGGTTAGCTCCAGTCCGTTTTGTTTGGTATTATTAGACAGCCCGTGAATAAAAAGACCTGATTACTTTGAACATCCCTTGTATATAATGAAGGTGATAAAAAGTCTTATAATATATAGTACTAATAATATTTAATGTGTAGAAATAATAAAATAAGAAAAATATATAAACTTATTAACTAGATTAATACCCCGCTTGGCTCGGGTTGGTTGAATATATACAGGTTGTTTAGGGTAAATATTACAACAACTAGATTTGACCTTTTTTTTTTTGTGCCAACTTTGACTAACTGTACAGGGTTAATTCACCCATGGCTTCTTTAGGGTTTTTCCCAGGAAAAAAAAACCCCCACATGAAAAATGTGTGGTTTTTGACTCGTAAAATCCGTGCATCTGCGTTGCAAATCATTAAAACCCTGTAAAATCCTATTCACCCATTTAAAGCAACTTACTTAGTTCAGGTCGGTTTAATTAGGGGTAAATTTGTTTAGGTAAATTTTTGAATAATTAAATTGGGTTGTTTTATTTTTTTATTTTTGTTTTACTTTAGGCTTAATTGTTGAAAATGTAAAATCTGAATGTATTATTGATATACACTTAAAAAGCTAATATGCAGTACTATCTTTGAAGACCTTGGAAGACCTTGTTTGAGCACGAAACGTCATAGTTCAAATTCAGCCAATCACGTTCGCCCTTACCCTCCAACTGCTGGCGCCCGTTTTTAACTGGTGGTTTCATTCACAGTAGTAGCAGCACTAATTCACACGCCTTCAACAAAACAACAAAATTATTTTCGTCTCAATGTTCAAAATAAGAAATAATTTTAACATCTTTATCGTTTGAAAATTAAAAATTTTGATTTTAATATATGTTTCCAGAATAATGTATATTTTTAAAAGTTAAAACTGTGGATACAAAAGAAAGCTAAATCAGGTCAAAGCAGGAACAGATAAGGAGTCAAAGCTTGCATGCCTTAAGGGGCTTTGCTTAGGTGACCACGAATTAAAGTTACTTTGAGTTTATCCTTTCCCGTTACCCATGGCATCATATTGGCTCATGTGCCAAATTAAATTAGACAGACTTTAGATTGAGTTTTATTAATATAGATAAGCCCAAATACTAGAGCTCTGACCTGATGCACATTATTTTAAAATAAAACATAAGGCTCTTCCATAAACAAGTTCTTAATAAATTCTTTTATTAATTTATTTTTTCAGATAGCCGAACATACCACTTCCAAGCAGATGATGAAGTTGAGATGGAGGCTTGGATGTCTGTTTTAATAAACTGTAAAGAAGGTGCTCTGATGAAAGCATTTGATGACTGTGGTAAATCTGGCTCTAAGGTTAATCAAAGTCTTGTAGAACTTCAACAGAGTGTCATTCGTCACATACAGAGGTTACCGGGAAATGACCGATGTTGTGATTGTAATTCACAGAATGGTAATTGTTTTTTAATTCTTTTTCTAATTTTTCCTCTCCATGGTAACAGCATCAATCATTCATTATCAAAATTAAAAAATGAATAAAACATTTGGGTATGGTTTTCATTTAAAAAGATAATTTTTTTTCTCTCTATAAACAAGTTTCGTTGGCAACATTTTTTTGCAGATGCTGTTACATTGATAATTTCTTCAGTTAAAAAACCAGAAAATACTCGTAATTTTATATTACTCTTAGTTTTTGGTAGTCTTTTTCTTTTATAACTCAAACAAATTGATTTTATTATTGAAATAAAAGTGTGTTGCGTGAAGATACATGAGCAACAAAGAAATACAAGAAATAATCGAAACCGAGTACAGTGACACCCAATAAGTAAATCGACACCCCACATTTGAGCTTTATTCATGTTTTTCATAGAAATAAGTGTGAATGTGCACTTATATTTTACATTGTTGTTTGCAGTAACTTATTCTCATTTTGTAGAAACATCCCTCGAACGCTTGGTGCCACAGAATCGAGTGATTTTCAACGAGGGCATATTGTTGGATAATGCGAAGGTGGTGTCAGCCAAAGGAAAATCTGTCGCACACTTCACATTCCACTGTCAACAGATTTATTACACAGTTCAAACAGTAAAAAAGGAAACTATAGAGTCACGTGCAGGCCAGGCTGGATCAACAGCACGACAACCGAGGGCTGCAAAACAAGTGGTTGAGAGAAATCCCCGTTGCAAGGCTTCAGACTTGGCAGAACACATGCAAGTGTAAGACTGTGTCTAGATATCTACACCAACTAGGCTATTATGGGAAAGCTGCAAGGAAAAAACCCCTTCTCACTGCACTCAATATTTCAAAGAGAAACACTTGGGGAATGAGATGGTGGAATGCCCTTTGAGTTTTGGCATCATGTCAGCTTTTTTCTTGCAGTGGTCAGATATATGTCTGGAGAAAATCCAGCCAATAGTTCAGCATGCAACCAACTGTCAAGCATGGTGGATTTTCTTTTATGGTGTGGGATGCCATTTAGAGCACTGAGCAATCAGAGCTCATGGAATGTGTGGGTAACATTGATACAGAAAAATACATCCCCTTATTGGAGAACGATTTTGCCAATATTTTCCAGCAGGATTCTTGACAAAACATCCATTCTATTCATGGAGGACAGTGCTCTGTGTTGTACTGCTCGAAGAAGGCAGGCTTGGCAGGCGCATGGCATCCAGAAACTACCAGTTAGTCACCCGATATGAATCCCATCAAACACTTCTGGAGTACGCTTGATCGTGCTGTGAAAAAAACATTCACAAAAACCTTCCCATGCAGAACTTTTCAAATGCTTGCTTCCACAGGCCAAGATCGCCAAACTCATTGATTCCATGCCCTACTGGGCTAAACTCTGCAGAAAGCCTAAGTTTTGATGTGCATGTGCAAAAAATATGTGTAGCAAAATAGTTTTTGTGCAATAAATAAATAACCAAAGAGCAGGGTATCTGTTTACTGCAATGATGTACGAGTTGAAGCCATTGCAAGGTAATGCCAAAGACTAAGGTAATTGCTTAATTGGATGTTGAGAATTGCATACTATGCTTAATAAATCAAATCATGCCAAAGCAACAGTTATATTGCTGTTAGACAGTGAAGTTGACGTTTTCATAAGATACCACGATGCATGGTTTAAACATGGACTGATTTTCTCCTTTTGTTAACATTCATATGAAGTGTTGATGAAATTGACCTGTTTGACAAGAGGGAAAAGGGCGAGTTTGAGCTTAGTGTCAGAGTAATATACACTGGAAGATCCGGTCTCTATAAATGGATCAAGTATGAATGCTTGTGAAGAAACAGATGCAGAGAGTATTAATGTACTGTTACAGAGATCTTTTGTATAGGCACCAGTCATGAGATGTAGTCCATTAAATCACAAATTTGCCTATTTGTGTAACATGTAGAATGGTCATTTATGTACAATTGATATTGGGCTTTATTTAGTTAAGAAACTGTTAATAGTTGATGACTTATTGCTCAATTGAACCGTAGATGTATTTTGGGTCTCTGAATGTAACATGATAAAGGGGATAGTAAATTGATTCTTAATAGAGTGGTTATTGTTGTTGTAATATATAGAACAATGTATGGTTGTTATCCCAGATCTGTGTGCTAGCAAGCATTTTTAATGTTTTGTCAGTTCTTGTGAAACGTGAGGGGCAATTCATATTAACACTGTTGATTTATATTAATGATAGAGGTATTAAACATTAATGTTGGCAATTAACGGTTGTCCTTGGTCATTGTATGGTGAGTGTCATAGAAAATAAATGAGTCAGGTAGGTCATGATGGTCACTTTTGTTCCATCACCAATATTATACCATACAATATTTATAAAGGGAGGCAAAATGAAATGCCCAAGACTTAATTAATTTGAAGAGAAACGAAGACAAACAACAGAAAAGTAGGATATTTATTTTTCTTCATAGCATGAAGAGTGCTTAATTAATTAAAAGCCTAGAGTAAAAGTGAATTAAAATATAATGTTTGGAATGTAAAGAATTAGAACAATATTGTTGGGCCAAGGTAAGCAAGGTGAAGAATGATAAGATATTCATTTGATGAGCATCTATAGAAATTTTTGAAAGATGTGTCCCTATCCTCAGTGCAACTTACCACTAAGCTTTTCTGGCGCTAGCATCGCGAAATTCGACGTGTAGGATTTTACAACGTTAAACCCACCTAGGACCGATCAGCAATAAAATAGAAAGTAACAATAAAACTCGATTTCGTTGCGTACCAGCAATAAAACTGGATGTAACCCTAAATTTTTTTTTCGTCGTTTTCCAAAGATAAACTGCGCAATCCCTAAAGTTGGTTTCTATTTTTGAACACTAGAGCGGCGCTTCTCTTAAGCGGGTGTTATGGTGGGATCCTTAAACACAGTTTCTATTTTTGACCACTATAGTGGTGCTACTTGTAGGTTGCGGTGCCTATACTGAAATTAAAGATGAAAAATATTGAAGTAAATGATTTACTGTAAATGTTTATTGACAAAAAGAAATTAAATTTTAAAGAGAGATTTATTGTAAAAGAGAGATTAAAGTTGAAATTTTTAAAAGTTTAATAATAAAGTTTAAGTGATTTATTGTTAATGGTACCCAACAAAAATTTAAAAATAAATGAAAATGTAAAATAAGTTTTACTGTGAGTTTGTTTAGAAAGAAGATAGACTTTGTGAAAACATGAAAGCCAGGGTACCACTTGGGTTAAAAAAAAAAAAAAAAAAACTCGTAAAAACAAAAGCTAAAATCTGAATTTTAAAGTTTTATGCTGCCTTCAACAAAAATTTATTTCTGCCTCGGTACACTTGTTCTCATTTACGTGTCGCAAAAGTAAAACTGAAAAAAAAAAAAAAACTCCTCGTACTGACAAGCTTATGCCACCTATTACTTCACTTGCTCTTGTTCGTGCTCACTTCTCCTGATTATAGCAAGGATGATCTTACTCGTGCTCCATGATTGCCACCCATATCTTTTTTTTTTTGCAAGGCAGTGTCCTTAAATTGAGGATGCCGTTATCAAATATTTGGAGTGTTCATTGACCTCCTCAATAAAAAACTCTATCAATATGCAAGACTTGCAGTTGACGCTAATTTTAAATTCTCCGATAGGTGAAACTGCATTTTTTTTTTTTATTATTATGCAAATGGAACCCTGGCTTAACTGTTCTTAAGTGAACATTTAAAATTATAAGTAATGACCATCTTTTCTAAATGTTTTATGTATTAAGTAAACTGAGGAATGTAAAGAAGTTAAAATAACTTTTTGATAAATATGTTAAGTTTATATTATCCTTTAGATAAACCCATGTATATATTTTTTTAAATTCCTTGTTCTAATTAATAGCATGAAGAAAATGAAATTTGCATCATTAAGTAAAATTTATGTATTTAAATATAATCAATAATCCAGGCTGTTGGTGTCTTTATAACACTTGTAATAATTTTATAAAATATTAATGATTTTTTTTTATTTATAGACCCTACTTGGTTATCTACAAATTTTGGAATCTTGACATGTATTGAGTGTTCAGGAATCCATAGGGATATGGGAGTTCACATATCTAGAATTCAGTCATTAACACTTGATAATATTGGTACTTCACAATTGCTTGTAAGTAATCTTTTGTTTTTTTTTAATTGATTTTAAGATTAAAAAGTACATTCTCCATGTATGATTTAAGTTGGGCCACAGTTTAATATAAAATAACCAATATTTGATTATATTTATTAATAGAAAAGTAATCTAATCACCACTTTGTAAAGTATTTGTATTTTCTAAGGCAATGATTTGTAATATAGTATTTGCTATGCTATTGTAATTTAAAGTATGTCTAAAAACCATGACTGATTGCAAACACTCTGTCCAAAAAAGTAATGACTCGTCATTCTCAGAGGTCTAAAAAGTGACTAGTCACACAGATTGCGACTGGACTCCATGGTCTGTTGCCTGCCTGATCAAGTGGAATAAAATGGCAGACTGTATTCAAGACATTTAAATCTTGAATTAAAAGTTTTTCAGACAGCGATGACGTCTAATTACATATTTCTAAGCAAAAAGGGGAAAAAGTTAATGCAGGAGATGAGATGGGAGATAAAAAGGAGGAAATTGTCATTAGAGAAATCCTTTTATGTAAGCATAGGTGCAAACTCTAATGATATGCTTTAAGTTTTGATTGATCATGGCCAAGCTGTCTAAGAATTATATTTTTTTATTTATTTATTTTGCTTATTACCACATTAAAAATGAAAAAGATCATTAAAAATCTAATGTAATTGATAGTTGAGTGTAGATATACCATTGTATGAAAAGTACAATATTTTAATTTTCTCAGTTAGCAAGAGTGATGACCAATGCAGGATTTAATGATGTGATGGAAGCCACATTAAATCAACCACGGAAACCCAGTCCTAATAGTTCCATGTGAGTATTTTAGTAAATATTAACTTTTTTTTCCCCCATTGAAGAAATGGTACTTTTAGTAAATAATAAATAGAAACTGGAGCTGTTACCCAAAAAATCAAGAAATGATATTACTTGAAAAAACAGAAAGAAAAATTCTGCGGTCATATTCTTGACGCCTCTGCCAATTGGGCTGCCATATTCTCGATCTGTAAGCTGGATGCCCACCACTCATTGGGCTTTTCACCTTGACCACTTGGTTGTCTTTAAGACACACAGTGACAGCTTGGCTGTACGTGTGTCTGCGACAGCCCAATTGGTAGAGGCATCGAGCATATGACACTCGAGGTTCCTGAATCGAATCCAGGTCACAGAATTTTTCTTTCTATTTTTTCAAGCAGTACTCTTAGGTTATTAAAATAAGGCCTATAAATTATTTCTTGTAACTTTACAAATTTACAATATTCATGCACTGTATGAAATTGATCATGATTTCCAAGACCTCTGCATGATATTTTCTTGCCAATGCTCCAAGTTTTTGAAGGCATTGTTGAACTGAAGAAAGGCTCAATCAATAATTGTTTGTCAATAAATAAATAAATAAATAAATAAATAAATAAATAAATAAATAAATATAAGAATAAATGAATGTTCTAGTATATTAACGATTATTTATTATTTAAAGATAATAATAAAAAATGGATTACTTAACAGTCTTCATCTTAATTTGAGTTCATAGATAGTGACTTTTGATTATTAGTGAAAATGTCATAATTCGTGTAATTGAATGTATAATATAATTTCAAAATCCTTGAAATAATCTGGGAAGAAAATGATATGGAAAAGCCATCACAATTAAATCAGTAACCATAACTCATTCTGAAAACTGGAAAGTTCAGGTAAAAATTGGTTAAATGCACTTGGTTAAAATTTAATTCATGGGTATCACTTTTTATTATCATGTTATTTACTGTATATCAACTTAATTCATTAGATATTTTAAAACTGTATTTTATTTTATTCATAAAATGTTTACTTTGTTTTTTGACTAGGCAATTCTGTTAATTACTAAGGTGCACAGTGGTATGAAATTCAAATAAGCTGCTCAAAAATATAAAATTAGCCTGGACATAAGTTTTGTTTTTAAATTTTGAACTATATTATTAAAAAAACATTAAAATATTCACTATTCCAAGCGATGTATCAACGGTTTGAGACAGTTTTGACAAAATAAATTTTATTATACATTGCTATCACTGCAAGAAGTTAACTCTCAGTTTCCATTGAATGTCCTGCTCCTCTCAAAGGTTCCTTCAGTAAAGCTAACGGATTCAGAACTTCTTTTGGTAAACTGATAGCATGTTTTCTAGGTAGTTTTCTGAGCCTTGAAATTAAAGGATCAAAAGAAAGAAGTAAAATATGTAATAGAGCCTCATTCGTTTTGAGGTGAGATTTATTTACAATTGTGTGCTCCACAGGAGCATGAAATATAAAAGTTAAAATATTAATTATACAGTTTTTTGCTGTTTTTCCATAATCCAATCCAATAAAATGGAATGTATATGTGTTGTTGGTGATTAGAACATTTATTAAAATTACAGGCAATAATTGATTGTCTAAGTTCCTGAGGCATGCCATTCCAGATCTGAATAGAATTAAAGGGGAAAAATTTCTCTCTCCAATTCGAGATAATAATAGGCGGTTGTATTAATAACCATTTAGTTTTCTTGAGTCAATGTCAACCAGTGATAAATGAAATGTGCTGGATGATTATTACAAAGGATGGCTTTTACTATTTCCCTCAACTGTATCATCATCAAAACTGAAGGTAATGTAAAGATTTTAAGTTCATTACAAGCTTGAGTAATGGAATGATGTTGTTAAATGCGACATTCAATTTAACTTGTAGATACTTGTTACTAGCATTCCATATCAACTAGTAAGTAATTTTAGGTAACACTTTAGTTTTTATAATAGTTATCATTTCCCTTTTAATTAGGGTTCGTCGTAGTCTATATACAAGGAATCTTAATTTATTACAAGCACTAGTCACCATCTCCATATGTGAGGAAAATTTGAGATTAACAATCATAAATAATACCCAAGATTCTATGACTCTGAACAGGAGGTCGTACATTTTATGGATCTTTAAAATAGAGGTTTTATCGGTATTAATTTTCATACATCTATTATGAAACCATGTTTGAATCATCTTCACATCATGGTCAATATCAGTATCAATCTCATTAACAGCATGTTCATTATAGGCTCTAGTTAATATTATATCGTCTACAAAGGCTCTAATCTTAAACCTTAGGTCTAAATCAAAAATTGGCGACAATAAAGTGGCAAAAAGAATATTACTTATTGATGAGCCTTGTGGAATACCACGTTGTGATGGATACTGATAGACTTTTCCATCCACTGTAAGGGAATTCATTCGATTAGAAAAGAGATCCTTAATAAGATCCATCGCTCGGCCAGATATACCTAGAGCACTCAATTCTTAAAAGAGTTATTTATGCGATACAGCGTTAAAAGCCTTGGCAATCTCAACACATGATGATGACCAATTGATGTTTAGAATCCAAGGCTTCTATAACTTCTAGTTGGACAGATAGATGTAGATCTTTTGCCGAGGTGGTAGGTCGGCCTCCATATTGTTCAACAGGAATCCTCTCTCAAAGATAGCTAATCATAGGACCAAAAATGATTTTCTCTATTATCTTAAATACAGTTAGCGACGAGGCTATTGGCCTATAATTTTTAAAATTATTCATATCGCCCGAGATTTCTTCCTTGTGTGTCGCTCTCGAAATATCTTAAAGTCTTTGGTTGGATAGGCTTGTAAATATTTTATACAATAAAGGAGAGTCCGAGAAGTGATATGAGAACAAGAAATTTTAATTTGCCTAACGCGTTTCGAAAATCTTCATCATCGCAGGCTGTCTTGTTACAAATTTGAAGCTAGGAAGACTGTACCTTTTATATCGATAGAGACGGCTCTTTCACTTTGTTGCTGGTCTTAGAGTCCAATCAGGTAATCGATAATTCCGTATCTCTCAAAGGTCGTTTGGCCATCTCTATCAATATAAAAGGGACAGTTTCCCCAGCTTCAAAATTTGTAACAAGACAGCCTCTGATGATGAAGATTTTCGAAACACATTAGGCAAATAAAATTTCTTGTTCCCGTATCACTTCTTGGATTCTCCCTTATTTGTTTAAACATCATGATACTAGGTTAAGATATCCTTAATAAATATTTTATAACTGCTTGTGGATTAAAAATCGTGCATATAGTTAAAGTTGTTACCTAAATTCAGCATAAAAATGTATTACATATAACTGTATTAAAGTTACCGTAAGTATTCTACTACAATGCGAAAAATTTTGACCTGAAAACCACCTAAATTTGTGGGATCGCATTATACAGATTAAAAAATTAGTGCTACAACAGTCATCATACAGTTTATACAATATACATATATTAATTTGCTTTTGAACATTAAAAAAAGCTGAAAATAATCTTTCAGCTCTCATGGAATTATAGGGACTTTCTTTGGCAGTAGAATTTCAACAGAAAGTTATTAAAATAAATATCTTAAAATGCAATGATGTCAGCAACAATAAAGAAAGTCATTATTCTTTATTGTTGTTGACATCATTAGTTTGAACGTGCGTCCACAGTAGTCATCGAGAACTATGCCTGGTGCTGACATCATTGTTGTTGACATCATTGTGCATAGCCTACAATGATAAGAGAAAGCTCTCTACCGAGGGAAAAAACAAAGTTTTCCAGTCAGTGTTGATGTTAAAATGCAGCACAGCAGAAAAAACAAACACGAAAAACAAATTCAGCTGGAGAACTCAGACCTCAGAGACTCAAAACTTTCGTTTCGTTTCTCCTTTTGGAGGCTCTGTTGTCGATCGTTGAAAATGAAATACAGACAGGTAATCTAGATCTAATCTGCTGTTCATTTGCACCCTAAGACTTATTCATACTGTCATAGTTTAAAATGGTAATTATATAACACGAAATACTATGGTTTTGAAGGCATTTTCAAATCGAACTGGACCGAAAGTACCGCCATTAACGATCGTAAATTTGAGTGAAACGATTCACTATACGTGGCTATCCGACCTCTAGAGGACCGTCTAACTTTATCAGGATATCTTTGGTTTATTCTGGCGTTTATCTGAGGATTTATCCTATCTGAGGATGGTATAACAAGTTTTTACTTATCTTAGCTTTATTCCAGTACTTATTCTAGGTTGGTAGAACCAGCCCTAAACGAAATAAGAATCATGGTCGAAGAAGAATAGACATGCGATGTTGGCGCCATCTGATGGCAAAAACGTGTCAGTAGGCAAACAAACAACAACAATCTTATATATATATATATATATATAAGATAAGATAAGATAACTTCTCTTGCTGTCATTTATTGATAATAATTGAATAACATAGGCATGACATTGAATAAATTTGTAACATTAAAGGTGAAAAGGGAAATAAATTTTCGACCAGTAAAATTTTTAACAGCCATGTTTTATAAAGTTCAAATGAATATTTATTATAGTACTTAATGCATGAATACATAATATGTATTTTAATAATTTCAAAAAATGAACATACAATAAAAGTACATGTAACCTACTGTAACTGTATTGTTTTTGTCTTCTTCAAAATTAAATAACCTTTTATTATTTTTTTAAGGAACTTTTGAAGAATCAGGCGATAATGAATCAGATTTTAATTTTTAATAGATCCAGGGTATACATTTTTCAAATCGTAATAAATGGAGATTTTTCTGTACATTTTTATTTCTCCTAAGTTAGCGACGAATCAAAAAATGAGGATCGCATTATACAAGAGGGTAAAATTTTTACTTTGGGGGGGGGGGGGCTCTGAAAATGGGCTCCCATTATACAAGAGATCGCATTGTAGTAGAATATTTAACGGTAGTATAACTTTTCTTTTGGCAACTCTTAGCAGTTAGAGTTCTAATTTTATGTTTGTATTTCCATGGATACTTGTGGAGATATTTAAAGGCTGTTGAAATCTCACGCCTTATTTAAAATTCCTTTATTCTATCTTCTTTATGAAAGTATACTGTTTTCTGTTTATTTTTTTAAATAAATACCGTATTTTTGTGAATATACCCTGCAATCGCCTCCCGCAAATGTAAAAAAGTGTAAAACTTGCAGTGTATATTCACAAAACTGCGGTATATAAATGCTTTATACCAAAATAGTCTACTTACCATCAGTATTAATCTCAATATTGTGAAAACTTTGTATTTTACGCGAGATGTTTATAGCAAGGGATGCAAATCACCTAAATTTTTGGTGCAACGAAACTAGGATGTTTCAACTTCAAGAAGCGTCGTTTCGCAGACGAAAAAATACTCATCTTGGCACGCCCTGACAAAACATATGATAAAAAAGAATCAATAGCATACCCAAATCTGAAATCTGTTAGGATTCTTGTTATAAAAACTGTTTTTTGACTCTGAAACAGCTTTTTTGAATTTCATGCCATTGTGAGGTGGTCTATTTCAGCTTATATAGATTTCATAATTTTTATTAGCCTTACTATTTATTAGTGACATGTGCAAAACTCGTTTCAGTTTTAATTGTGACCACCCACGCGCATGGGAGGGGCCTAATCGAAGACCCAGGGCAGAGCCAACTCCGATGTGGTGGGGGACGAGGGTTCGGGACTTGTGTGAAGTGAAGCTAAACAAATTCAAGCAAGGGACTTGTGATGGTTTAACACTTAATTTAATTTATTATGAATGCAAATACGTACACTCATTAACATAATAAGATGCATAGTGCATCTAAAAAAATCAATTAACTTTTGGCACTAATTAACAAAAATCTTGTTCCCCTTGAAGTGATAAAAGCAATATCCCAACCTCAAATAACCTTATAAATCTTATACCCCGTAACCCATTCTTATCTTTTGTTTTACAGGGACCAGTTACCCACATTAGAATTTGACAACACTTATAAACAATGTCATCCTCAACTCTGATAACTGTTTAAAACTACCACTATTCATTATTAAGCGCATAAACCTATTTGTGCTAAAGGCATTCGCACACTAATACAACTGGGTCATAAGCCGATGCTCGCTGCTCAAGTCTCATCTACTTTTCCTTTATTAACTGCACCTCTGTGCATAGCATTTGGTAATACGAGCGGGACAAGAACGCGTCGTGCCTTTCTTTTGACTACTTGTTCAACCCTTCCACCACACATTTTCAGTGGTTACAAGAAGCAATTGAACACGGGGAGAACGCAGCGTATTCCTAGCAGCTTCACTACAAGCGAACGCCGCCCACGAAGACATAACAGCAATGAGCATTCGCTTTTAGTTTTAAATTAAATTCAAGCATCATCAATATGAATTTAATCTTAATACACGCCAAACAAGTTTTAACTAACTTTTTACATATATGGTTCCAGCCTCAATGGGGAACATGCATGAACATTTTAAATTATTGTTTTCTATAGTATTTGTTATCAATATCAACGAATAATGATTCGTTTGTGCGAAATATTTATACTTATTTTTTAAATAAATATTAAAGTTGACACCCCAAGAAAATGGTACGTCATAGCCTCTAAGTATTATGATGTCACTTTCCTGTTTTCTCTGTCGCTGACAATGGTTAAAGCTTACAGCCAACAATGCTTAATCATCAGTTGGAGCTTCACATACGCATAAAATCATTGCATTTAGAGGAAAGTGACGTCATACACCGTTTTCGTTGGGAGACATGGTTTCACGTTTTCAGCGCTAATTTTAGTAGCTTTTTTAATTATTTCTGATGTATTTAACAACGATTTTGCATTCAGCATAACACAATCTGTATGAAACAACACTTCAAATTGTAAAAAAAATTTCATGCATGTTCCCCATTACTGTTTATTAACACAATAACACAAATGCCAGCACTATTCGCTTGAATCAGCGTTAACTACAACTTGATACGTTTTAATGGAATCGTTCTCCTTCATAGAGTCAATTAACCATGGAATAAGGGAATCCCTGGTGATTAGAAACAAGGGCAGAAAAAAAACAAAAGATCTCACCAAATGGGGCATCTATCTGGCTTGATGACTTCTCAACTTAGCAGTTTTTTCGCATGTTCGCTTCTTTATCAACACGAACGATGCGTTGTCGGTTTGCATTAATTTCATCATTTTAATTCAAAAGAACACATGAAATTCCGCAGACTGGTGAGCTAAAACACTGTTTTAATGTTTATTATACACTGTAGCTCATTATACTTAATATTGTCTTAACATAATATGCGCTTATCGCCCGAGGAAAACATTTTCAACGATATGGCGGCGTTCTAAAAAAAAAAAAAATCATTGTTATTACAGAGAGCCTTCCTCTCTCAACAACGACATAACAGCAAAGACACACAAATACATACAACAATTGCCTGTTTTTATACACGAAGAGATTGTAATCACTTCTCCGAACTTCAATAATACTTAAAAATGGGATCGCGATTTTTGAATCGCACATTTTTACAGCTTCCCAAGTTTAAAGATACTACCAACAATGCTTGAATAAATAACCATATAACAACAAAATAAGGCAGTTATTATTTCTACATACTTTAACACAGAATTACCCTGTATACAGGCTTAAAGTTAGGGCTCACCAAATCAAAAACCATAAAAAATAAAAGAACCCCCCCTTAACTGTAAACGGGCTGATTATTGATTTGCCAACCCACAATGAAATTTCCCAAACAGAAAGAGCACGCAAAAATTGACTTTTTTATAAAGGGCGTATATGACTGAGTTCTCCCCCCCCCCCCTTTTACTACAGTCACATAATAATTAAAAAAAAAAATGATATCCTCTTCCGTTCCTTTGATACTCTGTAATTAATTTTCAAATGAATATTCAATCTTGTTATAACCATTTGGGTCAGGTATTTGTTATTTCAATAAAATTCCAATCAAATTATTATTTGTTGCTAATGGTACGTTCTGTTGTTGTGAATTACTGTATAATGAGCTTGATCGGCCTCGGTGGCCTCAGGGGTTGCGTGATCGCCTCTGATGCCCGAGGACGCGAAGTAAAGCCGTTGGTCCCGTGTAGTCGTTTGCCGGTTGCACGTTAAAGAACCCTTGCGAGGCAAAATTTGCAGCCCCTATAACGCCGTCCTGAAATGGCCATAGCAGTTGAAAAGGACGTTAATACCAAATAAACCAAACCAAACCTATAATGAGCTTGAAGATGATTTTTATTTTTTTTTTTAATTAAAATAAAATACATAACTATATATTTTGTACACTCAAATTCCTCTGAATAAACTAATTTTACAATTATTTTGTAATATACTCTAAAAATTAAATTATCCTTTTTTCTCCCTCTAGGGAGGAACGCTACGAATTTATTCGAGCCAAATATGTAGAGAAGAAATTTGCCATTCGAACATGTACAGATAGCAATGATCTCTTAAATGATTTGGAACATGCTGTGATATCTCGTCACATTTATCAGCTTCTTCAAGCATTTGTAGAAGGAGTTGATCTAACATCAGTACTGCCTAGCAGTGTGAGCACCCAGTTTGATTACGTTCCTTTAAAAGTTCATTTTAGTTGTAGATAATTTTTGCAACTTGTCATATATGTTTGCTTTATCATTATTATGTGCTTGCTTTCTGCTTATACGATTGAATGAATTTGAATATAATTTTTTGTTAGCTTCAAGGATAAAATTACAACACGTGGAAATCTGAATTTAATCATCCTAATATGTGCATAGAAGAAAGATAAAAAAAAAGGTAATAAGTAAATATTAAGGAGAAGGGTAATTGTTTATTTTTCATTATAAGATGTAAAAATATTGCATTCTACATTTACAACAATAATTTATCTAGACACTTACAAATTTTTTACTTGGGTCTGCATCAAATTTAAAACGGAACATTATTTTGATTTTAATCTCTGAAACATAATCTTCACTTTGGATGATTGTATTCAGATTTCTAAATGTTTTTATTTCCCCTCCCCTATCTGGTGTTTATTAAATTTTGAAAATGATGTATTCTAGTTGTGGAAATAAAATATGTTATTAAAATAATTTAATAGCATTTTTTTAGTGTAGTTTATAATTGGAATATAAAAAGCTTGATATTTGAAAAATGTATTGAAAGTTACCTACTGAAGCAGAGTTCCCATATACCCAAAATTACCCATTTCCATTGTTATTGAACTCCTTTAACATAGTTTAAAGGGCAAATGACATCAAAAATATCGCTATCGAGATAATAAATCTGAAAGAGTGTAGCATAAAAAAGAAAATGACAAGTTTTTATGGAAAAAAATTACAAATTTTTTAAGAAAGGGGCAACAAATAAGTGAAATGGGGCCCCCTCCATTCAAGAATGTTAGCTATGAGTGATGTCATCTTAGCCAAATCAAGGCCGACAAGATTTATAGGCCCTGTAAATCTCGTTGGGCCTGTGCCTGTGAATCGTGCCACAGCGTGTAGATCTCATTAGCCTCAGTTTGGCTGACGTCATAAGCAATGCTCTTGCGGGAGCTTTGACAAAATTCAAAATGAATTTTTATTACCGGAAGTGGCCTTTAATTATGATTTCTTTATTAAAAATGAAAGTTAAAAAGAATAAAATTGATATTTAGTATCAGTAAAGTATTCAAAACTATATGAAATCAACTTCCATATTGGTGTCATTTGCCCTTTAATTATAACTGCATTTTGCATATATCCTGTGATCACCTAAAAGATGCCTTTGTAGTGTGATAGCAAAAATTAGATGAAAACTAAAGCCCTTTCAAGTTTTTTAAAAATCAATTAACCTGTGGGTAAGTAGTAGTAAATAAAACTGGAAGCAATTAGTGATATACAACCTGTGACAATAAAGTTCGATGAATGACGTCAAATTGCTAACAGTCGTAAGAGTGCACCATCGTCGTATCCTGCCCCAGACAGGTCGAGACATGTTTAAACAAATTTGAGAGAATCAGCGCTGCGAGTGTGTTTATTGTGTTTAAACAGGTCATTGAAGGTCGAAACCCAAAATGGATCAGCGAACGAAACAGACTCATGAAATGATGACAACAGTTTACAAAGAAAGTGCTATTACTTTGAAGTGTGTTTATGAGTGGTTTAACGGTTCCGAGGAGGCCGGAACACCGTAGAAGACACCCCCGAAGTGGCCAGACATCCAACATAATGTTACGACCCAACTGAAGGCTATCCCTAAAAACGACTACGCCAGGAGTTTCCAGGACTTGTACAGGCGTTCCCAGAAGTGCATTACCATCGACGGGGATTACTTTGAAGGATAGTAACTGCTGTTTCATGTAAGCGAGCAATCCACTCTCAATATGCCATCATTCACCGAACTTTATTGTCACAGGTTGTACTTACCATCAATTCTTGAGATATTAGTTTTAAATTTTGTTAATTGTTTTATTCTCAGTGTATTGGTATCTCATAATGATTGTTCCCAATCAATCAAATACTACCAATACAATCTTTGAAATTTTGTCAAGACTTTATTTCCCACATGGTCGACTCTTATTGACTTCCTGTATTAACTAATCAGAGCTTGAGAGTATATAAAACAAGCCATCTAATCCCTGATTGGCTACTCAACTTAATGCAGATACACATGTACTCTATTAATGTTGGTGAATCTAATGAAGGCAGCAAAGCCAAAAGCTAGTTTAATTGCTACAAATGAAAAGTGGACGCATCCCATAGTGTCATAACTACAGCAGCGGCAACAGTGATCTAGTGAAGGGATGTGCTAGTAGATTCCAGACATGTACCGGAGTGAATAAATTGCGACTTCACATGTTCGTGTGTATAGAATGAATATTAGAAGAGGAGGTGTAAAAATGGATTTGTCCAGGACCTCCTTGATTACCACATCTTCGGACCTCTCAAGAAGACATTGCAAGGGAAACGTTTCAATTCAGACAAAAACATGAAGGATGCAGTGAAAGACTTTTTTAAAAAACAACCACAATCCTTCTACGCCAAGGGAATTGACCTGCTGTGTAACGATGGGACCAATGCCTCAACAATCATGGTGATTACTTTTAAGTTTAAAATAAAGGTATTACATATCTAGACCATGTTCACTTTTCATTTGGCAACCCTTATACTATAAAGTCTCCATGATGATGATGATGATGATGATGATGATGATGTGTCTTCCTCATGTGAGGGTGGATATGATATGCCTTGTGATAAGGTATTTATCATATACACATTGGGGCTGATACTGCACTAGGGCTCCAAGAACCAGATGCAGGGTTATTTCAAAACCAATAATGACTGCTGTAAGATGACAGCAGCAGCTGGGACTGAAGGCTGTATGTGCCCTCCGAAGCACAGGGGAGGGGGGGGGTAGAGATCACATGCCACTGGATGGTCACCCATCCAGTGACTAGCCACGCTAGGTGATGCTTAACTTCACAGAGCTGGCTTGCTCTGCTAAAGCCCCCTAGACTGCGGCCTCCCCATACTGCATTTTAAATTTCAATAAAACACAAACAATATACCATGGATTTAAGCAGATAATTGTTATCATGGAACCATAGCTCAGAACTGCACATTACTATAATTAACTAGTGATAACTGGCAGATGGGCAAAGCATTTGGATAATTAAAGCATACCGATACATGATGTATCCTGAAAATTATCATTGCAATTGTCATATCCAAGAAAGGGATTGACCATTTCGCAACCTTATCAAGAAGACAGGAAACATTAGATTGTTCGTCATTAGCAGTACAGAGGTAATTAATGCAAGCTGGTTAATTACTAATTTGCAAAGACGCGACTTTCATGTCTTATCAAGATAATCCTTGCTACATGTTTTTTGTTTGTCTTCATCAAACGAATTTAATTCCTTTGCCATTTGGATCCTTGATGTTGCTTATCCAGTACACGGGAATACGAGTGGACATGTGGACATATTCATACATATCAATGCTCTAACTGTAATTGGTCTGCATGTTGACATGCCTAGGCTTAGTGGATGACCCTAAAAAAGAAAGACCTATATCAACTAGCAGTGATAGCAATTCTGTGGTGAGTGATGTCTTCATGTAGGCTTTTCTTTCAGCCAAAGCATTTTGACTGGGTATTTGTTACTGTTTGACTGCCATTTCCTACAGTCACTGCTGTCAGCATATTGCTCTAATACAGTATAGTCCACTTAATATGAAAGCATTTCCTGTCTCAATCCTTTCAGTGAATTTTACATGTTAAATCATTATATTAATAAAAATGATATTTTTATGTAAATTGCATATAATAAGAAAAAATTTTAAGAAGAATAAATAAGTTTCTTAATTTCAGGAAATATTGCCTAAAATATTAAATCATTCAATGCGGTTAAATATTGTGGTATTTGTGCTCAAAGAGATAAAACACCGAGTATAAGATTAAATTGATCCTCATGATGGATGAGTAGTACACGTGAGGAATTATGTGAGGAACCACGTTGATCATGGGCAAACATCTGTTTGTGATTTTTTAAATAAGAAATTGATAAGTAGGCAAAAGCTGTCAACTATAACTTGTCATATTTATTAAAATATAAAATTTTCTTGCAATATTTACATTCTTCGGATAGTATGAATTTTGGATATTACGAAATAACATCTTGTCCCCTCGGATTTCGTGTTAATCAAATTAATTTGTATAATCTGTTGGGGAATATATTACAGAAAAAAAAAGTACTTTGGAAAATACTTTCCTAAGGTCTAAATAACAGTAAATTGAAATTTGTAAATTTCTTTCAATTTACTTCAAGTTTATCTTATTGAGAATAAATAAATAATTATTTTTTTCTTTAATAGAAAAATGATGATACTAGTCTGCATATTGCAATAGCACAAGAAGACGGGACGTCATTGCATATAGTTGATTTCTTAGTTCAAAACAGGTATATGTCAAGTAATTAAAAATCTTCTATTAAGTGTTTATTATAATCTTTGATCCTTAATGGCCATTTTATTTAAGAGTTACTCTTGATTTGCAGTGTTTCCTTTCATTTCAGATCATTGTTAAGTTCGCTTCCCTTTAAAAAATAAATTAAATTTACCCACAACAATCCATCCGCTAAGCAATTAGTACTCACTTTGTATATTCAGATATTGAAAATCAATGAATATTAAAATACTCTAATTCTCGGTAAAATTATGACCTCTTTAATTAATTTTTTTACATACAAAATTTTCTTTAAAAATAGAATCACACAAAAATATAGAATGTTTTTTTACTACTAGCAAGAGGTAATTAGTAGATATAAAAATCAATATTTTAATGTCTAATCAAATTCCATGAGATTTGGGACATTGTTGGTGCTCAAAGTTCTCAACCACAGAGATGAAGGTGCACCCATACATTTTCATTCCTTTGAAAAGACTATTAAAATGCTAGCTTTTCTTCATGAAGTGGATTTGCAGGTCCACAAAAATGGTTTCATTTATCTTTGCATCATTAATCTTAAGTTGGCCAGCAATAGGGCATATTTTTAGACACACTTGAAACACATTTTATGAAAGATGACCAGATATGGGAAATAAAATTCATTGGACCACTAATTGCAAAGATGACCAGAATTTAATTACATCAAAATATGTTGATATGCTGTTTTGATATGGACATTTTTGTACTGGCATGGAAAAATCAACAGGGTACATTAAAATGAAAGATTGTCAAATTTTCAGTTTCATTAAATGAACAAGTGCTGTAAAAAAAAGTTGATAATTATTTCTTGCTTGGGGATAGGCATCTTAATGTTTCATGACAGTTTTTAAGATTGGCATAAATGTGATCTTTTCCAAGTGTTAGGGTTTTTCTTTTAAAGATATTTTTAGCAAGTTTTAAACTGCTGTAAAGTATTCATTTAGGGAGGTGTGAAATTGAATAATTTCAGATATTCTGATATGGGAAATCAAAATAATGATCACCAATTTAGAATTTATGGGTAAAACCAATGATTGAAGTCCTTGTTTACCATTTTGATCTTCAAGGGGTGGGAGGGGGGGGGGGCAGAATAGTTGATTTTGGGAAATTCTAGCTTGGGAGAATCCCACTGCATATATAAGACATGGTGACAACTACACATACTACATTAGAATGAGGTCAAAAAATTTTTAGATAGACATCAACAACATTGGAGATTATTAATCACAATGATAGTAAATTTACATAAGCCGACCATCTAAACCAACACAATTTCCTAAAATTAATGACGTAATGAAAATTATAAAACCGACCACATATCGGAACTATAAATGTATAAGGGTCGTACAAATGAAAACAAAAATTATTTATTTTATCCAAAGTGTATACAAGCAATTTAAAAACTCTCCGAATGCATTACGGCATTTATCCCACTGTGTAACAAGGCGTGTAATTTCTTTATGGAAGAACTCTTTCGATTGCATGTGGAACCATTCCAAAACCTCTTCCTTCACTTCATCGTCTGACTGAAACCTGCAGCCTTTCAGATGTTTCTTGAGATCCCTACACACGTGAAAGTCACATGGGGACAAATCAGGGCTGTAAGGTGGATGCTGCATTGTTTCCCAGTTGAACTTTTTGATGAGGTCTACCGTTGCTTTCGAGGTGTGAGGACACGCGTTGTCGTGGAGAAGAAGCACTCCTTCTGTAAACAGTCCAGGACGCTTGCATTTGATGGCCGCGCACAGTGCCTTTAATGCTTCCCCATATCGTGCTGCGTTAACTGTGATGTCTTTTTCAAGAAAGTTCAGTAAAATCAGGCTTTTGTGATCAAAAAACACTGTCAACATCACCTTCCCTGTGCTGTTTGCGATTGCTTTTGATTTTTTCGGGGGTGGTGACCCATAATGCTTCCATTGACGACTTTGACGTTTGCTTTCAGGCTGGAAATGAAAGCACCATGTTTCATCCCCTGTAACAATTCTGTCGAGAAAACTCTCTCCTTCCTGTTCATAGCGAGTCAAATGTTGCAGGGATATGGCCATTCGAACTCCGAGTTGTTCTGATGTCAAAGGATGCGGGACCCTTTGTGCACAGATTTTTCTGTAGTGCAGATGGTTTCTGAGAATGGAGTGAACAGTTCCACGACTAAGACCAGTTTAAGCAATCACGACATCGATTGTCACTCTTCTGTTTTCCTTTAAGACAGCCTCTTCTGTTTTGGCTTTGGAATTATCCGTGATGGCACGGTTTGCTTGTCCAGGTCATTGATCATACTGCAATGATGACCTTCCCTCCGAAAACCTCTTGCTCCATGCCCAAACACGAGTGAAGGTTAGGCAGTCATTTCCATAGAAGTTCTGCATACGACGATGAATTTCAGAAACTCCTTCACATGTCAAAAAACGAATTACTGCTCTCTGTTCCTGTTTCGTTGACTCCATTTTATTGTTTGGACGAAGCGATCACTCGCAGAGCTTTGAAGCGCGAGCTATCGTTCTTTCTCACGTGAAGCAACCTTGCAACCTATTGTTCAATTTGCATGTGGGATTTCGCAATTGTTGAAAACAATAACTTACGATCCTACACATCGTCTTTTTTGTGTTTTTTTCCCCCCACACAAATTTTCGTTTTAATTTGTACGATCCTTATAAGAGGCATGACTAAACAAAATCTTGAATAATTGACTGCAATTTGACCATTTTAAATCTTCATGGCAGCATACCAAGTTCAACCATGTTAATGCTACAGTTATTGAAACTGTTGATTGGTTACATTAAATTGGAACTGAGATACACTTTGTCTTTTATGTACTTCATTGGGAGAAATATGACTATGAAAACAAGAGCGATTTGATTTTTTTTTTTTTCGTCCACGCTGTTTGCAGTTAATCCACTGCTTTTAAATCGATTTTGATTTTGGAAATCTACAGGGTGGCCCATAGAAAATTTGTACAGTTTCAATGAACTTGTTGTTTGGGATTTCAATTAACTTCGCTATAACTGCTTTTTCCTTATAAGTCCATTATATATGCATTTGACTGTATAATCGTTCTACTCTCTTTTGGATTAGAGTGATGATATATTACTATATTTCCAAACAACATGATTACTCTTAATAAAGTGGTCATAAAAATTTTAAGTTGAAAGAGGAGAAATTTAATATTTTGTTATTGTTGCAGCGTGACTTTAGATAAACAAACTAAGGATGGCAATACTCCACTACATGTAAGTGCTTTGAATAATCAATCTGAGTGTATGAAATTACTTTTGAGAAGTGGTGCCAATGCAAACATAGAAAACAGTCAGCAGAAAACACCTTTAGATATAGCTAAAGAAAAAGGCTTTACTCTTTGCCAAGAACTAGTAAGTGCTTAATTTTTGGAACTTAATATTATGGTTTAAATCTTTAAAATTTTAGTTTTACCTTTTCATTTATAAATAAGTATTATCAAAGGCCATATTCTCTAGAATTTAATAATGAATATCTTAATTTTATGTACTAGAAAGTGTTTGAGTTTTGGTTTATTCATCACTTGACTGGAGAAGGATTTATAAGTTCAGTTGAATATCAAAATTATTAGATTTTCTACCATCCATTCACTTATTATTTATTAGACAATATTAAAAAAAAAAGGTTTACAAGTCATTGGTGGTTATATTTTTCAGTATTTGTGATAATACTAGAATACTAGCAATCAGTAATCAACAATGACAGAAAATGCCGAATATATTATCAGAAGTGGTCAGGAATTTTGAACAATCGATGATGTTATGGATGTCGCCTTAATTACTACAAACAATAGGAAGATGACATACAAAAAAACAAGGAAAACAAACAAACAAAAAAAAAAATAGAGATGATTCTAAAAAATGGAACAGGAAACTAAGACCCTAGATTCATTAAATTGTCAGGAGTCTGAATCAAACGGAACAGACTCTAGGATTAGTTCCTTGTCAGCATTTAATAACTCATTAAAAAAAAATCATGTTTTCTCCATTTAAGAGGTTTATTGCCAGCAGAAAACACTACTGATGATCAAAGAATAATTAATGCAGTGGTTTTCTGTTGCCTTCTGCATGGTTAGTAAAAGACAAACTAACATCCACGCCACACTAGGCGAATCGTCGACTTTTTAGTGCCTTCTTTAAAGGACCAAACACATGAAAATCACATGATGAGAGATCCGGGCTATAAGGAGGGTGTGGCAGAACTTGCCACCGCATTTTGGTTATTGCTTCCTGCAACATATGGCCTATTGTCCTGTTATCGTCCTGTCCAGTTATTGTCCTGGAGGAGGATCACCCTATCACTGAGCTTACCAGGACGCTTATTTTTCACAGCTTGACGCAAGTTCTGCAGTGCCTTGGTGTATGCGATAGCATTAATACGGGTTTTGGGTTCCATACATTCCAAAAGGAGAGGACCGTCAGAATCATAGAAACACGTAAGCATAACCTTCCCGGCCGAACTTTGCAACTTGAATTTTTGGGGCAGTGGTGACGATGGCTGCTTTCACTGCATTGTGGATACCTTCCCAGAGGGTTCCCAATAATGGCACCAAGTCTCATCTGCCGTGATAATCTTCTTCAAAAATGCTTCCCCATCACGACTGCTCCAGATGATCCAAACAGCAGCCGAAAACGCAGCCGTATGTGCTCTTCCGTGAGCATTCGGGGTACCCACTGACAGCAGACCTTGCCATATCCCAGGCTTTTCACTACAGCAAATGCGAAACCAATACTGGCGTTATGATCCTTTGCAAGTGACCGTATGCTGATCCGCCTGTCCTCACGAATTGACTTATCCATGTCTGTCTTCAATTGATCGGTGAACATTTGCTTGGCCCGGACGTGGTTTATCAGCCTTTCTACACGACCATCACGGAACATTTTGTCCCAACGCACCACGGTTACTTTCGAGACACATGCTTCTCCATAAACATTTAACATCCGAGCATGAATGTCAACTGGTGGAATGTCCTCAGCTGTCAGAAACATTATCACTGCTCGTTGGTCAGTTTTGGATGGAAATTTAATAGGAGGGTCCATTGTAACACAAACAAAATACGAGCATAAGCCTAACATAACTTCCCACAGCAGTGCTTATCAGAACAAGCAGACGATACGTCAACAATCACCCGTTTGCCTCGTGTCTGCGCACTCATGTGCTCGCGTGTACAGCCCGAATCACTTTCATTTGAACATGCCTTATAGTAAGCTTATAAAAAATATTATCATGTAGAATATTAATTTTATATTTGAAAAAGAAAATGAAATTATATTTTATATTTTTGGACAGTTTTTAGTAGGGGGATTTCCACATTCAGAAGTTTCTTAGCAACAACAACTTTGAACTGCTTCTTCATGCTCTGTACTCACGTAACCTCAAACCTAGTGTTTTTTGGCTTTCCTGTGCTTTGCTAAAGAACTGGTTGTGAAAAGAAAGAGGCCTATAAAGCCGATGTCAAAGACATATTCCTGTAAAGAGATAGACATAAATTGAAATTTTGGTTCATGTGAATTTCTATTACATAAATACGACAATAAGAAATTTCAATACAGATATGTATATTGAACACTTATATTGACTTCCAAAAGTATCGTTTGTCTTACAGCCATGATGATGAAATGTTGGAATACATTATTTCACATATACAATGGGTGATTGGTTAACAAACACTTTCGTGGAAAATTTTTGTGTTTGGATAATGAACAACTCACAGAAAAACACTACAAGAAGCGATGCTGTGTGTAAGATTTGCAGAACTGTACTTTTCTGTCATTCTATAAATGGTTTCTAGAACGAGATTTTAACAGTTGTACACATATATCAGATTCATGAGATAAATAAGATCTTAGTGCTCATAATTTCCCCAATGTTACGGTTTGTGTCCAACATGCATCACACGTTTTGTTGGAATTTTCTCATCTTCAAAGTTTTGAGCAAACAAATCACTACACTGCTTCCAGGAGTTGGTTTTTGCATAATTCTCAACAATGAAGATTCTCTGCTGCACCGAAAGCACCATTTATTCAGCTAAGAATCGTTCAAATGATGCGCTTCTTGGTATATACCTGCAGCGCTGATAATGGGACAGCCCAATCACTGCTTACGACGTTAGGTTGGTTTTTCTGCAATTCATGCGAGGCTACTTTCGTTTGTACCACACTGTAGAACAAAGCAATCCACATTGGACAGATTTTTTACATCCCACAAACGAAAAAATAAGACATGACTGTTGAAAATGAAAGACTGTGTACGTATGTATTATTATTACATATAAATAAATATTTCATATAGTAAGAAATTATATAATATTTACTTTTTGGGTGGGTCTCCAGAACAAATTAAAAACATGCATCGATGATCGGTTAACGAACACTTTTGGAATGGATTAAGTTTGTTAACAGATCACCCACTGTATAGTAGAACCTCGATAAATCTTCTTAAGGTAAGAGCAAAATACTTCGATTCATAGTCTTCGATTTATTGAGGTTAAGTAAAATAAAATTCAAATTATCGAGGTTTGAATTAAAAAGTGTAAATTTATTTTTGTCCATTAGTGCAGATGATTATTCAGTTTATAGTGCAAATTATTTGGTAGAACAATTATTTGGCCAATTGTAATAGAGTGTGCTTGTAAAGCCACTTATAAATACTTATGAATGAAAACCAATAAGAACCATTTGAAATCTTCTAATAGGGAAGAGATAAACTGACATCACTTTAATTTATGGAGGTCCAGATTGACAGAATTTGATTGTGGGACTTTATTTGCATTAACTTAGATTTATAGAGGCTAAATTCAATTTATATGTAGTTGCTTTGAGTAAACAATACAAAGGATTTATAATTAAACTCATACAATTTGAAGCCATATTTCAAAGGAGTTTAGCCAGTCATATAACAGTAAGGTACAAGATGACATTGTAATCAGAGAGGGCCAAAGAATAGTCCTACAATCCTAAATAGTCATTACCTGACGATAAAATTTGCTGATGAAAAAGAAAATAATGGATACTTAGCATTTCTGGATCTGAAAAATCTGAAGTTGTGGAAATTCCTTTTCCTAAGACATCTACAGGAAACCTACCAGTAACAGCATCTACAATCAAATAACTCCTGGAGTCATAACCTGTCTGCATTCTGCTAAGTAGAGAAACCTGCTCTATTTTCTGGGCTATATGAACCGCCACAATAAATTAATCATTACAATTTTAATTTACAGATTTGTTCTTGAATGTCTAAGAAAGTCAGACAAACAAATTATTTAGAGAAAAGGTTTTGTTATTTGACTTTCAATAAAATATTGTTACACCAAACATAGGTTTAAAAATTAATGTTTTAACCATGTATTAATCTTCAAAGTTCAATAATCTTCAAATTAACAATCGAACATTGTACCCTATGATTAATTTAGAATAACACTTTGTTTCCTAGAAAAATTTTGTAAGCCTCATATATGCTCTGTTAACTATTTTCTAAAGATTGGGTTGAATAAAAAAGGTATCAGCCAAAAAATTGCTGTTTATTAATACAATGCCTCCTTATTTGAAGTGACATTTTACTAAAGCAACAATATCATTTTCCGTATGTGCGACTGAGTTCACATTGTTGACATCCAATCCAGCATAACCTGAACAAGGCATGTGACCTTTTTCCTGAAACATTTTTTGTGTGTTGCTTCTATAACTGCTTCCCAGGCCCAGTGAACATTGTAGAAACTATCCAGTAAATTGAACTGGAACCCTAGGTCATTGTCAGCACAATACAGGTGCTGTTACAACATGAAACAATGGTATCACACCAGTTTGAAGTTTTGGATCACACCTTGGTCAATGGGTTGAGTTTTTGAAGTTGTATTTGGTGGCAAGAAAACAACATGAACTTCAGGATGAGCTGGACAATTATGCACTACAAACAGCACCTTCCATTTTTGACTTAGAAATTTTATTATCCATGAACTTCAAATAAGGCCCTTCGCACACTAAGCCACTAAAAAGAAACCAAACTAATTAGAAACTTAAATCACCAACTAGTTACAAACTATGAATCGCACATGACGCTACTGAAAATTTATGAAATTCAGTGACTATTGCGCTCGCATTTTCCCGTGAGACACATGCAAAGTCACTTCTCGATTATCGCGGCTTTGTTATAACATTGTGTTTAAATTATAATTTTATTATTGTGATTAAAGCTATTTTTATTATTGTGTTAAAATAGATAAAGGAAAAAGCGGCAAAAGTGAAGGAGGTATTGGGTTCACCCATACATTGATATAAATATAAAATGCAGATCATTTGTTGCTGCAAGAGTTGTCTATTCTAAATTCAAGGATTCTAGATTAAATTCAAGGATTGTTTTACCATTTTTGCCGTTTCACGTGGTAGTTTACAAAGCAAACTAGAATAGTTATATAGACGGGTATTTTTCCACTTCTTGTACTAGTCTTAAATTCAAGGATTGTTCTACCAAACAAACTAGAAACAAATCGTCGAGCGACTCTGCATGTCGAGTTGCGGATGACTGATCACCGACGCGTTACAAACTGGTTACCAACTAGTAGTGCTGTGTGCAGCTGCTAATTGAAATCAACGGGTGGCAACTAGTTGGTAATTTAAGTTTGTAACTGGTTTCTTTTTAGTCGCTTAGTGTGCGAAGGGCCTAAGACTCCCATTCAGTGCTGACCATCTATGCTTTCTGGTTGTCTGTATACAGCAGAGGGGCCATTTGAAGCATTGAGGATTTTTTGATCTACCAATAACCAATACACGTAACCATACATTACCAACCATGTTGACCCCAAGAAGAAAAGTTACCGGTTCTTTGCTTCTTTTTCCACCAGTGCACGGATTTTTGAATGTCAGGATTTTATCGGGAAGCATTAGCAATTATAAGCCAGTTTCGTTAAGATTGAAAATGTAAATTTAAATTCTATAAATTTGGTCATCAACGTATGGAGCAGGGTGTGTACCCGATTGCCAATTTGCCTACAGCCTTGAACAGCAGAAAATGATGAGATTTGAAATTCAAGAGCCAATCATCACTAGTAGCGAATCAAGTGGCTTATTATGCAGAGTATTCATTATATTGAGAGGTTAATACGTGGGAGGCATAGGCATTCTGCTTGGGACCAGCCATTCAGTTCATTATATCAAGATTCATTATAATGAAAGCTGACTACATTTCATAGTCTCATAAATACTTTACTTTGATTCTGAATCTTTAGCATTTCAATGTTACCAAAACTTAGAATTATTCAACCATTAACATTTTTACTGAAAGTAACAAGCTTTTATTTTTGATTATAGCTGACCCATGCAATTCAAAATAAAAAGGAGTTGTTTGAAAATGTGTCTGTTGAATGGGGGCTCACGCAAGATGATGGTTCAACAGATGTTAGTGACGATGAAATAGAAGACAAAGTTCCCACTGTAAGTTTTTATTTATTTTTTATTTGACATTACATGTATTGAATATTATTAAAATAAAGAATAATTTTTCATGATGTTTTTTAAATAATTGAAATACAGGATTATTCAAAAAGAAGGAGCAGATTTAAAATATTTATTTCTAATGAACGACAATAGATAGATAGAGGAAAGTTCAAAGTTTTATTTTATGCATTCAACATGAACTCCATTTGTTATGCGACAAACGTCGAATCGGTAGTCCATTTCTTACCCCACTCTAAGTAACAGGTCCTAGTTATTGAACTCACTGCTTTAACAATTCGACCTAACAGATCTTTAAGAGTAGCAGCCATAGGTGGTACATATACTCTGTCTTTTATGCACTCTCACAGATAAAAATTGCAAGGCGTAAGATGATGGTGATCTTGACTTAAGATGAACAAGAACATGTTGCCCACCTCTTAAAATAAAACTTTGAATATCCGAATGCATAAAATAAAATTTTGAACTGTCCGAATGAATAAAATAAAACTTTGAAATTTCCTCTATCTAGTGATATATCACGTGTCTCTGTCTATTGTCGTTATTAGAAATAAATAATTTAAATCTGCTCTCTCTCTCTCTCTCTTTTTTTTTTTTTTTTTTTTTTTTTAAATAATCCTGTATATAAAATGAAATATAGAGTTATTTTAAATTAGTTACCCGAGTATAGGAAAAAAACTACTGAAATTTTGGTTACTAACAATAAAATAAATAAGCAGCAAGGAAACCCCTTTCTACTATAAGAAAGCTGTACTCATCTGTGTGTATTATACAGGGTGGATACTGGTATGGGCCTCCCCCCCCCCCCCTTTTATTTTCGTAACCGAAGCAGATACCGGTATATCAATTTTGATGAATCCAATGAAGTTGTGGGTGACCTATCCCATGATGCACTTTTCATCATCCCAAATATGCAAATTAGGACACATTCAAATCCTATCTTAAAAACTGTAACGAATACACGAAAAATTCCAATTGAAGATTTGTTCAGCATGGAATTCCGAACAAAACGAAAAAAAAAAAAAATTCCAAAATCCGATGAACGGATCACCAACAATCACAGTTATTTGTAATTTACAAACAGCCACAGTGCATAAATAATTTTACTCCTAAGTTAATCATAAATTTGTTCAATGTGATGACCATTGACACCGTAACACAGTTGGGCATGGAACTTAACTTGACTTTTGGTAATTTCTGGATTTGCCTGTTGAACATTCAAATGTCTTTGTGAAGTGCATGTCATTGAAGAAGGGTACAAGCAGGGAGAGTAACAACATCATAGTAACTATCAAACCAAGGCATGGCTATAATTAACATAAAATCGTTCAAACAATACAGTCTGCACAGAAAGTTTAGCCTCCCGCACTATACATGAATCCGGAAAACATCAACAACAACAAATGTTTATAAATGTTATCTGTAACAGAACCCTGAGACCATTCATTATTACCTCAAAAATATATTATTAAGGAGGTTATAATATTATTGGAGGTTTTACAATGTCCATCTGCCCCCTTCATAATTTTTTCAATTTTTAGGTAGAAGGTTGAAATTTGGAATATAGCTTACTATGGGCATGTCTACGTTCACTATTTAGTTTGTTTTTGATTGGCCCACTGGGGTCGGAATTACAGGGGTGGGAATTAGAGGGGACTAAGTGATCTACACTGAGTTAGCAAAACTCATGGGATAGTTACTTAATATCTAGTCGGGCCACCTCTGGCCCTGTGGAGTGCAGCAATACGGCATGGTAGTGAGTCTGCAAGTCCCTGGTACACTCCTGGAGGCAGTTGACACCAGATAGTCTGCAGAGCCGAAGATAGTTGCTGCCCGTTCTTGGGCGGATGATCCAGTGCCCGAAGCCTGACTTCAACAGCATCCCAGATATGCTCGATGGAATTCATGTAGGGCTCTGGGCTGGCCAACTCGGTCGTTGGACCTCTCCTGCATGCTCCTCGAACCATTCGCGGACGACATTGGAGCATTGTCATCTTGAAAGACTGCTACGTCGTCAGGGTGTTGAAATGTCAAAAACGGGTGCAGATGGTCTCCGATGAGTTGACGATACCGTGGACCATTCAACGTTTGGTCCAGGATAACCAGAGGGCCCATTCCAAACCAGGAAAATGTACCCCAGACCATCACTGACGCCCCACCACCCTGCACCATCACCTGTTGGCATGCGGGATCCATCGTTTCATGAGGTCTGTGCCACACGCGGTGCCTCCCATCAGCGTGGTATAGTTCATATCGTGACTCATCTGACCATATGACGTTACGCCACTGTTGCAGAGTCCAGCCAAGATGGTTGGTGGAAAATGCACGCCGGAGTGTCCGATGACGCTGGGTAAGCATTGGTACCCGTGTAGGGCGACGGCTACCAAACCCGAGAGCATGCAGATTCCGACGGATTGTCCACCGAGAGACGTTTCTAGTGCGGCCAGTATTGAACTGGTCTGTGATTTGCTGCACTGTTGCACTCCTGTCTCTCTGAATCATTCGTCCCAGGTGTCGCCGGTCACAATCATTCAGGGCAGCTGGACGCCCGGTATGGTGCCTGTTGTGGACTGTGATGCCTTCATCATCATCACAGTCCACAACAGGATGATGACTGTGTCATCGGGAATACACCCTGGAGACAGTTGAGCGGGGAAAGCCAAATTCCTGCACCACTGTGTCGGGCACCTACTATCATACCCCGTTCAAAAGACGTCAACTCGCGACGACGTGCCATTTCTGATTAATCACTTATCCAAGCTCTTCCCACAACGTCTAATGGTCCATTCCCAGAATCCGTTACCCCTGTGAAATCGTGAGCCATGCCCATCAATCAATGTGCTTGCTATCCCATGAGTTTTGCTAACTCAGTGTATGTGATATTTAGGTATGTAAAGCAGTGAAATTCGATATCCAGATTCTTCTAGGTAAAAGATTTTCAAAACTGATTTAAATTCTGCCTTCTTATTTTGATGGCAGAAATAACAAAAATATCAAAATAAACACGAGGTCTGTTCAAAAAAATAACCAAACATTTTTTTTTTCAATTTTTTATTTATTTATTTATTTATTTATTTATTTATTTATTAATATATAGCTTATCGGTCTTTGTCTCCTTCAAAGTATTCCCCTCCTCTATTCACACACTTGTTCCAGCGGTGTTCGCACTTTACCATGCAGTCCTGGAAACCTTGTTTTGGAATATCCTTCAATGCCAGTGACGAATATTTCTTAATGTCATCAATGGAAACAATTTAATTTTGGAAACAAGAAAAAGTCGCAAGGAGCTAGGTTAGGGGAGTAGGGAGGCTGGGGGAGGACAGTCATCTGATTTTTGCCACAAAACTGGCGAATTAATAAGGCTGAGGGGGGCAGGCGTATTGTCATGATGAAGGAACCATCAGTTGTCTTGCCACAATAGTGATCTCTTTTTGCAATTCTGTGAATGTTTCCCCCAGTTTCACGCAAAATTTCACATTGCATCATTGCTCTCGTAAATTCGACGTTGAAAAAATCCCCAGAACTAGTAATTTGATAAATCAAAACGAAAATAATTTATCTGGTAAAAAAAAAAAATGATGACTTAGTTTCGAATCTGCAACCCGAAAAATTGAATCATGGTAATGTTTTTAGATGCAGCAAACAAATAAATATTTTATACAGTAATATAAACCTTTTATTTATTTATCAATGGACGATTTTACAGAATCGTGTACATCGATAATACTGAATAAGGGCTTAGAATAACTGAAGTATGAAATATAAGCACGAGTATCGAGTCTCTCGATAGGTCGAGTAAACATAGTGTCTATACTTACGGTTCTTCTCCTTACTCCCATTTGTGCTCAAAATCGAATGCGGGACAAACAAACACGGCATCTGCAAGCTTTTCGCAGTATCTAAAATCCTAAAAAGAGTGTATTTTGTATGACAAAAAATTAAAATTATTGCATCACCCATAACACTCTTTTTAGCCGGAAAGTTATTCTTAACTATAGAGAGGAAGGAATTTGTAAAAATAAATTAAGCACTTCAAAGCACATAGAAATTCAACCAGTGTGTAAATTATGGATAAGTTGAAGACTTCAAAAACCATCAAAAGATCTAAATGTTTCAAAATAATAAATTATGAATTAAATTGTGAAAAATAAAACATATTTATTGTAATGGAAATGAGTTTATTCCAATACACTAGGATTCATTAGTCTTCATTCAGAATACTGAAAGCAAAACATTAGGCCATTGCATGGCTAGGTAAAACAGCAAAGTATATTTGCGCTATCTGTTACCACACTTTCAATATACGAGGGTTGGGGCATAAGTCATGGCAACTATTTTTTTTCTCATAGCTAAGGGATGGTATCACAAAATGTCATATGTCTCGAGGAAACCGTTCATTCATAGTATATTTCCACAACACCAGATGGCTCTGTGATTTCCTTTTGTTGCATTGAGAACACTGTTAAATCAGTTCTTAGTCAACCGCCATGCAGGATGGATGTAACCTGAGTTGAACAACGCTCGTATATCAATATAGCCGGTCTCCGCTGGCTTTGGTAAGAATTGGAGCACCCACTATACTCTCCGGACTTTTCTCCATGTGATTTTGAACTTATACGGACGGTAAGGAACCATTACGTGGTAGACAGCTTCGGACACGAATGGACATTGCAAATACGCGTATTGTGCAACAGGAGATGACCAGATTTCCACATGGTGAGAGAAATAGTGAAGCAGATGATATGGGTGCCTGTCATATCGTTGGCAGCGTATTGTGAACGTTCAGGGGACTACTTTGAGGCCCTTTAGAATGGATGTGTGTGCTGTAATGATTCTGGAACATGAAAGTTGTAACATTATATCAACTACCTTAATAAACATGAAGAGCAAAATATTTTCGTGTTGTTAAATGTCCATACCTTTCCTCCATTCCTTGTCCTTTCATCTATATATTTCACATTTTCCACTCACGGTTGAATTCTCAGAAAAAAAAATAGTTGCCATGACTTATGCCCCAACCCTCGTATTTCATAATATCTTTATAGTAAAGATTTAAATAAAAATTGTTGCTCAGACAACAATGGTCACGTGTCTTTTCAGTTTCGGCGTGTGCTTCAAGCCGACGCCAATAATGGTTAAACATGCAACAACAATGGAAAACTGTGATTTTCCGTAACACAGTTTGGTGTCGTTTTTCGCATCACATTTTTTGTAGATAGATGTCCAGCCTTAAAAACATTATCATGTTAAATATTTGATTACTATGAAATTTGGGCGAAATTGTCCCAGTGGGTCGGAGTTGTGGGGGTGGCAGTCTCTTGGTCTTTAGAACTATGACAACATATGGCATGTGATATATGACAGAAAATGATGAGAAAGGAAAGAAGATAAGGACTTTTTATATTATCTAAATACTATGTTTGAGAAAATCAATTTTTTGATACTTTCCTATACTTTCTTTGGGAGGATTAATTTCTTGTTTGAAAGGTAAAGATGATTGTTTATGGAGATGTCACTTTTCACATGTGCAAAACGTATAGCCTCAAACCCAACTATTACAGTGGACGAGCTTCTTTTAATTATTTAATGTTTCTATACGCCGTTTTGCAAGGTAACTTGTCCTTTACCTACTGCAAGCTGCGTGAACAGTAGGTTCCTCTAGAGTACAAGAAATGGGTTGAGAAATGCAACTGGAATATGAAATTGGACAGATAACTGCATTTCACAATGAAGGAATTTCCAGTAGAGGTCTAGCACGCAGGCTTAATAAAAGTGCAATGGTAATAAATAATTACCTCAACAATGAAGATCCATATGGAAAAACCGAATCTGGAAGACCAAAGGTGATGTCAGCTCGTGACAAACAAGATTTTTCAGATTTTCTCCAATTCTCATCTCTCTGCCAGCCAAATTAAGTCCCAGTCAGGTGTAGAAGCAAGTTTAAGATCTGTTCAGCAGTTTCTTAAGGACCTACTCGGTTTACAAGAAAAACATACTGTGAAAGCCAGTGCTCACAGATCGACATAAACAAGCCCGTTTGGAATTAGCGATGTAGCATGTGTCTTGGAAATCTGGATGGGAAAAGGTGTCTTTACTGATGAGAAGCTACATTTAGACATACCGTAAATCCTCTACTATAATGCGAATAATTTTGGCCTAAAAAAGCATCTAAATTTGCTGGGTCGTATTATACAAAAGGATAAATATCAGCCCTGCAACGATGACTGTGGCCGGAGGAGGTTTTGTCCGGAGGGGATTTTGTCCTGATGAAATTACCATGTAATATATATTAATTATATTGCATATACAGTGTCCAGTTCCAGTAATAAATTAATTCACTTTTTATATGAATTTCTCGTCACCAACATCTAATATGAAAACAACAACTCCCAAATATCGCTACTTCCAAACTGCCTCGAACCAAAGCCTACAAGAAAGCTTATGCAGTGAAGTTATGAAAAATGTTAAACTGAATAAAGATTACTTGTTTTTTTATTAAGAAAATTGATGTTCTGTTGGGGTTTTTTTTGTCGATGTGCGAGTGGGAAAGCTTTCCCTATCAATGTAGGACTATAAACTTCCAAACTGCCTCGACTAAGTTGAGGTAGTTGCTTTTGTCGAAGTTGCTTTCTGTGCTGATGATATTCACACAAATTTACCATGTATAATTGATAAGCGCCACAGCCTATAGATGTCGCCACCATGGCAAGTTAATGGCCGTTGAAAGGGTGATCAACAAACATTCATTTCATTCTCACATGTTTCTTCACGTGCTTCTTCATTCTAGCCGCAGGCTCCACTCAATTGTTGCTCACCTTTTTACAGATTGCGAGGTAATTCTGCTAGATGCCATCTCTCAGCTTGGCGCTTATCAATACATTAATTACGTTGCATATTCAGTGTCCAGTTCATTATACAGTAAATTAATTCACTTTTTATTCGAATTTCTCGTCGTCAATGGTACCATAATATGAAACTACCGAACTTCTTCCAAAGATCGCAAACTTCTTGCAAATACTGCCTTGAACCAAAGCCTACAAGATATAGAAAGCTTTTGCAGTGAAGTTATGAAAAATATTAAACTGAATAAAGGTTACTTGTTTTTTTGGTTAATGTTAACTATCTGCACAATCGCAAACGCAAGTCCCACTCTCGGGCCTGCGGGCCTCGCTGGTAGCTGTTTTCCGTTACTTGAATGCCAGTCCCACTCTCGGCCCTACGGGCCTCGCTGGTCACTGGTTTCCGTTACTGGTTCTGTCTACGACGTCCCCATCTGGAGGTAAATAACTGATATATACCCCAACCTATTTGGTTACAGGGGGCAGTTGGTTTCCCCTCGGCCAGTTACAAGAATCGCGACAATTCAGTTTGCAGATTCAGTCATCGCGCGAATGTGCAGATAGTTAACATTAACCTTTCTTTTATTAAGAAAATTGATGTACTGTTGTTGTTTTTTGTCGATGTGTGAGTGTAAGCTTATCCTATCAATGTAGGGCTATAAACTTCAAAACTGCCTCGAAAACAACAACTCCCAAAGATCGCTACTTCCAAATAGGCCTACTTCCAAACTGCCTCAAACTAAAGCCTACAAGAAAGCTTATGCAGTGAAATTATGAAAAATATTAAAATGAATAAAGATTACTTGGTTTTTTTTTATTAAGAGAATTGATACAACTCCATTTCAAAAGTTTAGCAAACTTAACAAAAACTCATCCACCAGACTGAAACAACTTTAATTTCCGATCAAAAAATACTTTCAGAAAAAAGACAATGATATTGTCGAAATAATAGATAAAATAACTTAACAATAACTGAAAAATTTCGAAGAAAAAGTGATTTTGAAAATTGAAAATAAAGAGAAACAAAAAACCCACTCGTTTCAAAAGTTTAGCAAATGCTGTTTGTCATTAGCATATAGTACAGATCATTAGAGGTGGAGGGGAGAGAATTGTCATTTATACCTTAGATACTGGGATCTGATGTGATTACATGTAATAAAGATGGGGAAAGCAGCAGAGTTAACTGCGAGAGAAAAGCTCCAAATTTACGAACAACGAAAGGTGGGAAAAACCTTAAAGGAAATTTCAGGGAGCGTTCACAGTTATCTTATCTTGTACAGAGGGTAGATTATCGCAGAACGATAATCTGCAGCACTTACTCCTTCGAGGGAGTTTTGTGCCATCCCAGTAACTAACGACTGCTACGACATGACAGTAGCAGTCGGGACCGACGGCTTAACGTGCCCTCCGAAGCACGGGGGGTTCATGATGGAAGAGCTGCTGGCGGACGAACAAACCAGTGGCTATTACCTTGTGCTGGACATCCAGCACTGGTCACTCAGCAAATGGATCGGACTAAAGTCCCCCAACAGCTGTGTCCCAAATAGCCATCCCACCCAGCAGTGGTCCTCAAGCCACTGGCGGTCACCCAGCCAGCAGCTCGCCGCGCCTGAAGTTGCTTAACTCCATCGATCAGCGAGCCAACCGACGAGACAACCAGGCCACGGCCACCCCCTATCAGCAATATCACGATGTCTACAAGCCATTGACAACAATGATGGAAAAATTCCCGAGGCCAAAAGAAAGACAGGGCGACCACGACTCGCTTCAAAACGTGATCTGCGCATCTTAAAGCAAGTTGTGACTTCATCGAGATTTGCGTCCGCCAGACAACTGGCAAGAAAGTGGTTTCACCAACTTGGAAGAGACGTCTCAAAGACTACTACATGGAGGAGGCTTGCCGAACTTGGTTACAAAGCTCGAGTGCCATAAGTTAAACCTGCGTTGAATCAAAAACAACGCAGATGTCGCGTTGACTGGGCCAAGAAGCATCGCCACTGGACCACGGAGGAGTGGTCTGAGGTCATATGGAGTGACGAATCTGTGTTCTGTGTCTCGTTTGGTGATGGAGGGGTGTGTGTCTATCGCAAAAGGGGAGAAGAATTCAGCCCAACATGCATACGACGCTCAATAAAGTTTCCCAAGAAAGTTATGATCTGGGGATGCATGTCCTCCAAAGGAAGAGGCGATCTCTGCATCCTGAAAACTAGCGTTAATGCTGATGTGTACATTGAGATGATGGAACATTTTCTCATTCCAAGTAGAGAACGCTTGTATCCAGATGAAGACGCCGAATTTGTAAACCAGCAAGGCAATGCTTCATCACATACGGCGAAACGTGTGCTCTCGTGGTTTGCAAGCAGAAACATCCCTGTTCTAAATTGGCCTGCCAACTCGCCTGATTTTTAAGCCCAATTGAAAACATTTGGAAACGAATGAAGCAAGAGTTGCAACAGTCGAGCTGTGCCACTGTTGACGAACTGGTTGACTACATTAAGAAAGTGTGGGCAACAATCATTGAACAAGAATGCCAAAAATTAGTTGAGTCCATGCCGCGAAGGCTGTGGGCTGTGATCCGATGCAAGGGGCATACAACCAAGTATTAATGTTTTTCTTTAATTAAAAATCATTTCGTTTAACAATGTAAAAGCATACAGTAGTTTACTTCACGATTTGCTAAGCTTTCGAAATGGACTGTTCCATATGCTAAACTTTTGAAACGAATGTTTTTTTTGTTTCTCTTTATTTTCAATTTTCAAAATCACTTTTTCTTCGAAATTTTTTCAGTTAAGTTATTTTATCTATTATTTCGACAATATCATTGTCTTTTTTCTGAAAGTATTTTTTGATCAGAAATTAAAGTTGTTTCAGTCTGGTGGATGATTTTTTGTTAAGTTTGCTATACTTTTGAAATGGAGTTGTATTAAGTCGATGTGTGAGTGTGAAAGCTTTCCCTACCAATGTAGGGCTATAAACTTCCAATGGTTTTAATGGGGTAAATGTCCCAAAAATAAATTGAATTTTGGTGAATTTAAACTTTATATAATTTTGAACAAAGACAAGAAAGTTCACTTACATGCATTTTTACATTTCTACATTTATTTGTAATAAAACTTTCGATTGTAGACGTTTTGTCGAATATCTAGAAAAATGCTTGATAATATCGAAATTTTATTACAAATAAATGTAGAAATGTAAAAATGCATGTAAGTGAACTTCTTGTCTTTATTCAAAATTATATAAAGTTTAAATTCACCAAAATTCAATTTATTTTTGGGACAGAGTGAGGCAGCACTGGATTAGCTGGATGGCATCTGATGAGGTGGAGTTGGCACCAGCAGGAAACCTGAAGAAACCCAGCCTCTCACAGGTAGCTAATTGGGTGAAACAGGCTTGGGATTCGATTCCTGAAGACATGGTTAGAAGAAGTTTTTTGAAAACTGGCATAAGCAATAAAATGGATGGTACAGAAGATCATCTTTTCTTGGACGATGAAGATGAAGATGCAGTCAATGGTTCAGAGGAAGAAAGACAGTTCACTTGAAGATTGGGATACAGATGTCAAGTTAACTGAGGAAGATTGGAAAGACCTCTTCGAAGACGCACATGAATCAGATTTTGAAAGTTTTTTGAATTGTAAAGATCCAGATTATTTAAAAATTTAAAAATAAAGATTTTTTTTCTGTATATTTTTGTACATTTTGTTTCTCGTGAGGAGTCAAAAATGGGGATCGCATTATACAAGAGGATAGCATTTTTGCTGGTTTTTGGCCCGAAAAAGTGGAATCGCATTATACAAGGGGTCGCATTATAGTAGAGGATTTACGGTACCTCATGGTTTTAACAACTTTTTTTTCATGATTTGCGAAACGAAGAAAAGATTTTGAGCCCAGGCAGATGGGTGGTGGATCACTCATGATTTGGGGTGCCATTAGAATTAAAATAAAAAAAAAATAATAAAAAAAATGCTGTTTTCATTCGTTGTGTTCCTTGACCCATATTTTGTAGTCTAGAGGAACCTACATTCACACAGCTTACAATAGGTAGATCCAAGTTGCAAATAGAATGTATTGAAACATTAAATAATTAAAAGCAGCTCATCCACTGTAAATATTTGGGGGTGAGGCTATACATTTTGCACACATGTAAGGTGACATCTCTGTAAACACTGATCATTACCTTTCGAATAATATACTTTTGGGGTTAATAATGAATGGTTTCAGCGTTTTGTCACAGATAACATCATTTGGAGGTATTTGTTGTTGTTTCCGCTTTCGGATTCACGAATTGTGCATGAGGCTAAACTTTCACTGCAAGCTGTAGCAAATAGCTCAATTTTCCACATGAAATTTTGTTCATAATGCATAATAATTCTCTATAGGAGCTATCCCACAATTATCTTGTTCCAAGCTGTGAAGTCACTACAGCAAAAGTACATATTACACATCAGATATTTGATACTTTTTGAGTTAATGATAAAATGGAGAAGGAGAAATTGGCTGTTTCAATATCTATCTTGATCCTTGTTTTCATCCAGTCAGCTTCTTTCACTTTGTTCATAAGATGTATAGTTGTTAATTTTGGTCTCCTGGTCACTTTGATAAAGACCGGAATGAACTGAAACTAGTCAGTTCTTTGCCAATTAGAATTTATTATAAGGTCTCTAATTGCTGCAAAATCAACTTACATCATAGTTATTGATATGTTACGGAACTAGAATGAAAAGCTTAACTCTATATAGTATTTAATATCATTTCTGAGAATCATGCACATGATAGGTAATATCTTAACTTTCTTAATATTTTATTCTTTTTCAAACTTTTGAAGTGTTATTTTATATTTTTTTTTCCTTTAAGGGTGGGAGCTCTACTCCTGAAAAGCGGATTAGGTCCAGGCCACCTAGTTTTGCTGGAGCGGAATCTCCATGCATTAGATCAAGGGCAAGTACAGCAGACAGTTCCAAATCTGGTTCAAGTCCAGTTGCGGTTCGGAGCTCTATTATGCCACCTCCACCCCCTCCACAGAATAAGAAACCAATTAGTATGTATTTTTCTCTTAATTTGATTTTTGGATTTTTTTTTTCCAGGCATAAAAATATTTTAATCGTAGTGGAAATATTAAAATAAATTTGAGAAATGTTTTTAATATGCTGGTTCTTGCTCTTTTGTTGTTGTATTTTTTTTTTTTTTCAATTTCCTTTTTTCTTTTTATATCTTTTATCTTTAACATTCAGAAATAGATAAATTAACCATACACAAATCATGATACAAGGTGATATTCTTGATTGCTCATTTATATAGAGCGGCTGTAGCAGATTGGTCCTTTTTATTAGATGTTGAATAATATAATAGAAAGAAAGAAAGTTATAGATATAACGGAGAAATTAAACTAGCACTAAGAATAATACAAAAACGATACCATTCTAATTAGCCATTAACTTACCTGGTATGTATAAAAGAGAAAATTTATACTGGGTGATCAAAAGGAAGTGTTACAAATTGCTATCTCGGAAACAAAGCATGATCAAAAAGAAACTTTTGAACAAATGTTGTACCATATGAACGGGGCAATATGATGGTGTTTTTTTTTTTCTATTTGGTGGAGGTTTTTAAGGTAATTTGAAGGCCAACTTCATTTTTTTAAAATGGATAGCTATTTTTCCTTTACCATTTTACGTTAATAAACAGCAACTTTTTGTCTGAACCTTTTTTTATCCGACCCAAAGTTTCGAAAATCTTTAACAAATCGTAACCGAGAAACGCGAAATGTTTGCAAATGGAAGGACATCACTTTGAACACACTTAATAGGATATTAGCTTTTTAATTTGCAAATTTGTTCTTAAATGTCATAGGAAACTCTGACAAACAAATCGTTTAGACAAAACAAAGTGTATTTGAAATTTGTTGTTAGTTCATTTATTACAAACAAATTATTTTAAAAATAAAAATAAAAGTTTTGTTATTTGACTTTCAATAAAATATTATTACACCAAACAAGGGTTTAAAATTTAATATCAACCATGTAATAATCTTCGAAGTCCAATAAATTAACAGTTGAAAATTGTACCTCATGATTAATTTAGTATAAGACTGCTTCTGAAAATAATTTTGTAACCCTCGCATATGTTTTATTAAATACAGGGTGGACATGAAGTCTTTACCTGATAAAGAAAATTAATATTAAAAAAAAATATGGCAGATAGATACATACGTTTTTTTGTATTATGGTCTTCATCTCAAAAAGTTTTTCCTCATGCCATTAGTACACTTCATCATGTGCACCTTTCATAGCTCTGAGAACATTTAGACGATATTTAATTTCTCACCAAATATTTCCCATCATGTGTTCTGTTACCATCAATATTGCATCCATTATTCTTGCCTTTAATGTGTTTGCATTGGCGAACGGTGCAGGAAAAACTTTATCCTTAACATGTCTGCACAGGAAAAAGTCTAAGGGTGTTATGTCCGGAGAATGTGGGGGCAATGCTGTAGGATCAACTTTTCCAAACTATAAGTTTGGAAACGTTGATTCCAGGAATTCATGAACTGATAATGTCCAATGTAGCGGGGTAGTGTCCTATTGATAAGTTACTCATGGTTGGTACTCGGAACACATTGATTTTTTTCCCTCTCATAGATCCCAGTTTCAATATGACTGATGTTAGCGCCACCTACATCGCTTTGACTCTTACAGTACCAGGAGTTTCAAACCTTTTTGAGATGGAGATCATACAAAGTGTATCTAAAAAGTTCAGTGAATACAAGGATATCTCAAAAGCAACGTGAGGTAAAAATGCGGCCGCGCGCATGTGCAGGGAAAGACCGATGGAGAGATGGCACTTAGCAAGGAGTGCAAGAAATCAATGCAAATTAGTGTGCTACGGGCAGTCGAACAGCATATGTGTGAAAACTTATGTCAAGTGGAAATGGACCAAACTGTTAACGCTGTTTTGAAGCGCTTACTGCTGCACATCCAACGTATTTGCCCACAGATGTACAGGAGTGGAAAGTGAAGTCTGTTGCATGACAACGCATGCCGGCATACAGTGATCCGTGTACACAACTTCTTGGCCCAACACCATGTAACCAACGTTTCCTCTAAGTTGCGCTAGCATGCTCGGAGGGCACAGATTTCACGCTCGTAGCGCACAGATTTTTAGCTCAGCGCAAACTACGACCCTGGCACAGGTTAGAGGGAACATTGCATGTAACTGCTATCACACATCCACCATACTCGCCTGATCTAGCGCCTGGTGACTTCTTTTTGTTCCCTCGCCTCAAGGGTGTCCTGAGGGGCACACATTTTGCAGACTTGCCAGACGTCCGATGACATGTGACATTTGTGCTTCGATCGATCCCAAAAGAGGCCTTCGCTGATTCATTCCAGCAGCTTTATCAACGATGTCAAAAGTGTATTGTGTCCAACGGATATTACTTTGTGGGTGAATAAAGTTATTTTGTTTCATGTTTTGTTTTATTTGTTTTATGCTTCCATTCACCAAAATTTTTAGATGCGCCTTGTAATACAAAAAACCATATGTATCTAACTGACAGTTTGTTTTTTTTTGTTTTTTTTTAATATTAATTTTCTTTATCAGGTAAAGACTTTATGTTCACCCTGTATCTTTGAAAGTTTGGATCAGAGGAATTAAGATTTCAGATAAAAGATTACTGTTTATTAATACAGAATCACATGGCAGTAAAACATAGATATCCATTTAAAAAAAATGAAGTTGACCTTAAAAACCTCCACCAAAAAGAAAATAAAAATACTATCATATTGCCCCCTTCATATAGTACAATATTTGTTCAAAAATTTCTTTACGATAATGCTTTGTTTCTGAAAAACAATTCGTAACATTTTATTTTGATCACCATTTATAACAATACGGAATATGATTTATTAAAATCCATGATTGATGATGATAATGGTGTCATACGAGGATCGATCCAAAAAAATGTTACAAGGTTAATAAAACATTAAGAGGCAAACTTGCCGATCACTTTTCCACATACGGTAATCACAAATTCTATTTAGGCATTTATCTGAATGCAGGACCAACCTGTTTAACACGGCTTGGTAGAAATCACGTCCCTGCCCATTGAGCCAGTTCTCGGCAGCTGTTTTCACATACTATCTGAAGAGAACCTTGTTCCAGATAAGTGTTCCTTCAATTTCGGAAAAAGGAAATGCTGCATGGGGGGCGCGGGTGCTCCAGACTGCCCACTTGAACTTTTGCAGCAATTCTTGAGTTTGGCAGCAGTATGGGGCCTGGCATTGCAATGCAGGAGGATGACACCATCACTCAACATGCCACGATTTGACTGAATTTCAGATGCGGACACATTCTTTGCCCATCACTGCTCGTACTTCAAGCGAGACCACTTTTCTAAATTTCTTGCCTTTTCAGTCGCTCTGCGAACTGACACTACGTACCCGGACAACCGCAGTAAGACCACTAGTGCCATCTGTCTCCATTATGGGGGGAAAATATTCTCTCCACAATAATTACTTTTCAAATGCTCCTGCTTGTAACCTTTTTTTTTTTTTGATCCATCATTGTACATTCACTCGTGTTCTACTCTTGGCGATTCCATGGGCTAACTCTCTCTATGCTGTTCGATCATGCACTGCATCCAATTCAATCCCGTGTCAGCTGTAAAAAAGACTGTATTACAAACATTTATTGTAAATACGAGGCTCGTCCAGAAAGTAAGTTCCGTTCGGTAATAAAAACAA
>JAHWFO010104687.1:201214-218203 GCA_023313115.1 Rhysida immarginata | reverse complement strand
TTGTTTTTATTACCGAACGGAACTTACTTTCTGGACGAGCCTCGTATGATACTTTCTAAAGGAAGGAAATAAAGAATAATAATCAAAATATATTATTGATAAAAATGATTGTTTCACTAAATATGTTGTTATACACTTAGAATTTTAGCCCCTTTCCCATTTATTTATTTATTTATTAAGTTATTTCTTATTTGTTTTTTTTTTTTACACATAGTAATAGTTAATTCTAATATCATTATCTGATTATTTTGACCAGATGAAGTTAGCAGAATTACTCGTACAGCCGAATCCCATTATTACGATCTCTTTTAATATCTCACTTCATACATTTTTTTTTCTCCCTTGGTCCTGTCATTATGAATGCTATTTCTGTGAAAAAACAACCTTTTTATATGATGCGTTATTCTTCCAAATCCTGGATAATACAATACAATGCAAAAAATTAAGAAATTCTTTCCAAGAAAGTTAAATTATTTTATTTATTTATTTATTTCATTTATTTATTTATTTATTTATTTATTTATTTATTTATTTATTTCAAAGATGAGTACATAGAATCCAGTCAAGGCCAGTATGGCGTATGGCCGACGAGTGAGGTCCCTGACTGGATTTTCAAATTCATGATGACAATTAAAGATAAAAAAACATTTCAAAATAAATACAGTACATTGGGAATTAAAGGGTTAGGGAGGAATGTTAGTGAGGTAATGTTTTAGCCTAGATTTGAAAACTTCTAAGGTAGGGGACAGACAGATTGGCGGAAGTTGTGAGTATAGTTTGCTGCCTGCAATGAAAATACTATTGTTTTGGTAGGAAAATTTAACTAACGGGTTTAAAAAGGAGGTTTTGTTTTTTAAGTTATAAGGTCCGATAGGTTAGGGGAAAATAAATGTTGGGGAAGTGGAATCTCGAGTTTATTATTTAGACCTTTGTAGATAAATATAGCTAAATAAAACGAATATAATTTAAAAATTGGCAGTATGCCTACTGTGGGAAAGAGGTCAGATACGGAGTCGGTAATCCTTAGATTATAAAAAATTCGTATAAACCACTTCTGTATGCGATGGATTCGTTTTAAATTTGTTAAGGTTGTGGAACCCCAAAATTGGAGCCCATAAATAAGGGAAGATTGGATCAACGTGAAGTATAAAAGAATAAGGATGTTTTTAGGTAAAAAATGGAGCTGGGAAAAAAGGCCGAGCTTTTGATTTAAAGTAGTTGACAGAGCAGTAATATGAGCATCCCAGGAGAGATTATATGAGAAATAAATCCCTAGAAATTTATAAGTTTTTGAAGGATTAATAATCGAGGAGTTATATGTTATTGAGAAGTTGGCAAAATCAAGTTTCTTGTTACGTTGATGGAATATAATATAGGTAGTTTTTTGTAGATTTATATGAAGGCCTTTTCAATTGAAACATGGAAGGAAAAATTCTGCGACCCGGAAAATGAATCATTACCTATGCTTGGAGACATATCTCCAGTTAATAATTATTATTATTTACATATGAAAGCCGTTTAGTGTGTTCCAATAATGAAGTTTTGTTAACGTTGTATTGATGGTTTGTTGGATTGTAGAAAGAGTTAGGTCGGCATATAATAGAGTGGTGTTGTCAGCATATAATATCATGGGTATAGGGAACATGGCTGTAGGGAGGTCATTAATATATAAGTTGAATAATAAAGGGGATAGAGATGAACCTTGTGGTACTCCTATATTGCGAACTAATGTGGATGAAGATATATTATATAAGGTTAACGAATAAGTTCTATTATGTAAAAAACTAGCTATCCAATTAAGAGAGGGACCTCGTATATTGAATAGACGAGTTAGTTTAATTAACAGGCGGTCATGAGGGATGGAGTCAAAAGCTTTGGAGAAATCTAAAAACAGAGCGAAAACTAGATTATTTTTAGACATATTAGTAATAATGTATTCGGATAGGTCGAAACAGGCTGTTGAGGTATTTCGTTTAGGAGTGAAACCGTGTTGAGCTTGTGAGAGAAGTCTGTTGCTGTGTATATAATAGGAGAGTCTAGAGTTGAACAGACTTTCAAAGATTTTAGCAAAAGCAGGCAATATGGATATGGGGCGGTAATTAGCGAAGTCTCCCCGGGTTCCTTTTTTAAAAATAGGGACAACTCTTGCTGTACGAAGGCATTTAGGATAATAGCCCTGAGTTATTTAGAAATTGAATAATAAAGCCAGAGGAACTGAAAAACCGCTAGCTGCAGAGGCCAGAAGAATAGGTCGAATACCTAGTGAGTCAGGTTGATATGAAGGTTTAATTTTGCGTATTATCTCAGCAACCTCTTCCCTGGCGACTGGTGATACAAAAAATGAATTAGGGTTCGAGGTAGTCGAGAATGAAGGTTCAGAAGAAGTAGGCAATGTAGAAGGTGGTTTAGGTAGCAGAGTGTCAAAAAAGGTGGTCAGATAGTGGGAGTCTATCTTTGAGGGATCAGAGAAAGGTAGAATCTTAGGAGGGTGACCATGGAGTAAAACTTGTATTGAGTTCCACTTGGATATGTTGTTGGAAATGTTGTGGAATAGACGAGCATAGTAGGCAGTCTTGGACTCCTTAATCACCTTCCAGACGTGGTTAGAAAAGGATTGAAATATTTTTTTAGTGTAATTATTTGGGGATTGTCTGTATTTTCTATATAAAGCATTTTTGTGTTTAATAATTGTTAAAATGGTAGGAGTTATCCAGGCTTTCTTTATCGTGGTGTAAGGTTTTTGGGTGGTAAATTGCCTAGGAGGGAAGAAACTCGTTATACATGAATGTAGGTGAATCAAAAACTTCTTAAATACAATATCTATATGTTCTCTAGGGTTTAGGAGTGAAAGCCAATCAGTAGATTCAATGGCCCTGTTAAATTTTGAAATCAGTTCAGGCGTTAGTTTGATGCCAGTATAGGAGGAGCTGGGTAAAGGAGAAACTGGGGGGAATTGGAAAGTAAATAAAGGGAAATAATGGTATTTGAGATGTTTATTGTAATCTAGTGAAAAAAATGGTTTTTAAACAACAAAGCAATGAAAATTACAAGTAACATACACTACTCTCAAGCATATTTCAAACATACTATTGGAGTTTTATTTCAATCGTGCATAATACAGCCTCTCCCAATCACTCGAGTTACAATTTTTGAGAGATGCAATACATGTATATTGTGAGATGACGAAAAAGAAATTTGACAAAGGAAAAATAAAACACAAAGTTTGAATTAAGCCATGCGACTATGTAGGCGTAACTGCGACAGCGCATTGCAGTGATCATTCTGGGTGGTTTGCATTCTTAGTGTATATCTCCTGAAGTATTTTGTGCATTAATACCTTTTACATTATATTATCATAGGAATTATAGCTCATAAGGCCCAATAGTATGTTCATCTAATAACATACCTCCCCCTGGAGCGTGTGTCTATATTTTATTTATTATTTTCAACTTATGACATTTTTGAGTTTTGTTGGGTTTATTGGTAACTAGCTAACCCCATCGTAAGTCGGGGAGAGGTGTACGATTCCAGTATAATAAGATAAAAAAACGGTTCCCACAATGATCGTAATAATTGGGTTCGACTGTACTATTTTTCACTGGAATATTATCATGATATACTTTTTTTATACAGGGTAAGGCAAAAGTCTGGTAATAGTGTATAACTGGAAAATTATTTGGTGTAGGTTAATGAAATTAAAAATATTACATGTATTACGAAACAGGATAGGAGCTACTTGGTTGTGACATATGTCAATTAGATCTGTATATTAAATAAATCTGGTATACAACACGTTTACTCTTATTTTAATTCATTAGCCCTATCAGCGACGAACTGTTGCCAATCTCATTTTGACTGTTAATTGCTTACCTTACTTATCAGTACTAACCTGTCCCTGATCCTTTTTAATCATAAAAATTTATTTGTTACTTAAGATTTTTTTAATAAAATGTATGCTATTTTAATTACTCTCCAGTGCATCTCTTTTTCTTAATTGATTTTTTTGGAGGGAAAGGAGGCCTGAGAACTGCTCTAATCTCAACTCTTGTGAGTAATTTGACTAAAGTAGATTGCCTTGTTTAGAATAAAATTAGGAACCACTATACGACATTAAGCCAGGAAGAGTAATTTGATGGTTATTATTCATACATATCCTATGTGTATGCTACTCTGGTTAAAAATATACCCGGTACATATAAGGTATATTCTCACAGACAGGAGTAGCCATATGGTCATATTTTCAAGTTTATGCAAGAAAGTGTTCATGAATTTTGGAAACTTATCCCCTAAACTATGACAGATAGATGCATAGTGTCAGTTGCAAAGTTGTAGAGCACCCTTCAATTACTATAAATTGAATATTAAAATCATTGCTTTATTGGGGGAAAATTAAAGAAAACATTGCAGTTGGTAAGGCACTTCATGTCATTTGCAGAGAAGCATGATAGTTGGTATGGACCAAACCACTAAATTGACAGGGAGAAGGAGGCATGAATCAATACTGTTCGCATGCCACGAGATGACCACTGAGTTGCTTAAAGTGCTTGTATGGTGTCACTGCAGTTGCAGATGAATATATTCAGTGTTGGACCTTTTTCTTCTCTTATTTTTTTCATATTTCTCAGATATCTACCTCTCCATGCAAACGTTTTCATAACTCATTTTTGCACTACTTGATTTAGCGATTTTCCTCCCTTCATAACTTATAGACAGATCTGAAACTACAGCGATACCATACGAGCACATTAAGCAAATCAGCGGTCTTCTCATGGCGTGCAAACAGTACTACACTATCAGGGGTGGATTTGGAATTTTTTTTTATAGCCACTGTTTACCCACTTTCATATTTTTTTTAGCCACCAGGGTTGCCAACTCAAACATTTTTTTCTGCTAAAACAGAATAAAAAATCAACTGAATTCAAAATGTACTAATGAAATTAAATCTGCTAAATTCAGATTTAATTTTGGTGTAAAATCTGTTAAGTTGGCAACACTGATTCCATTTCATGCACGTGTCAATCTCCAAACATGGGATAGGTTATGCCAAGCAAGATACATGTATTTGAGTAATAGAACAAAATTATGTATGACGACATATACCGTAAATCGTCTACTATAATGCGACCCCTTGTATAATGCGACTCCACTTCTTCGGCTCCAAAAAACAGCAAAAATGCTATCCTCTTGTATAATGCGATCCCCATTTTTGACTCCTCGCGAGAAATAAAATGTGCAAAAATATACAGAAAAAAATTGTTATTTTTAAATAATCTGGATCTTAAAAATGTAGAAATGTAAAAATGCATTTAAGTGAACTTTATTTTACAACATCAAGATTGTATAAAGTTTAAATTCACCAAAATTCAATTCATTTTTGGGACATTTGCCCCATTAAAACCATTGGAAGTTTATAGCCTTACATTGATAGGGAAAGCTTTCCCACTCATACATCGACTTTATGTCAATTTTCTTAATAAAAAAAACAAGTAATCTTTATTCAGTTTAATATTTTCACTGCATAAGCTTTCTTGTAGGCTTTGGTTCGAGGCAGTTTGCAAGTACATTATAATGATCTTTGGCGACGAGAAATTCGAATAAAAAGTGAATTAATTTATTGTATAATGAACTGGAAGTGTCAATGCAATGTAATTAATGTATAATACACGGTAAATTTGTGTGAATGTGATCAGCACAGAAAGCAACTTCGACAAAAGCAACTGCCTCGACTTCGTAATGAAATAATTTATTGTATAATGAACTGGACACTGTATATGCTGTATAATTAATCTATAACACACAGTAATTTCGTTGTGAATTTCATTAGGACAGTAGTTCGAAGCAGTTTGGCATCAGAGACCATCAATATTGATTGTTTGTATTTGGAAGTAGCGATCTTTGGGAGGAGTTATTTTTGTATTAACTGTTGGTGACGAGAAATTCAAATGAAAAATGAATTAATTCATTGTATAATGAACTGGACACTGTATATGCAATATAATTAATGGATATTAAAATCCCATCCGGACAAAACCTCCTCCGACAGCAGTCGTCGTTGGAGGGCTGATATTTATCCTCTTGTATAATAAGACCCAGCAAATTTAGGTGCATTTTTAGGGCAAAAAAATTTGCATTATAGTAGAGGATTTACGGTATATGGCTTATAAAATTACCCGTACAGTGACTTCCAAAATATAAATCAATACATCATATTCACATTAAAATGATCTGAATAATTTTAAGCTCCCTAGGAATAATTCTAATAATACTAGGGAAGATCAAGATGTAAATATGAATTTTTTGTTGCCATTGACTTTTGCCACTTCTAATAAATATCGCCACTTCGATTTCTTTGGGGCCGTTGGTGAAAGTGACGATAAGCAGCATGCTACCTGAGTATGCTGGAAAACATTGCACAAAATAGACACAATCTGACAGCAGAACACAGGAACTCGAAGAACTTTTTTTTTCTTCTTAGACCCAGTCAATGCACATTTATTTTACATAATGCTCAATATGGTGACTGTCGCAAGCGATACAAATTTGTGCACGGTAGCCTACAGACCGAGAATGCTCTGTGGTCTCAGTAGGTGATGCTTTCACACGCTACACTGATGCAGTTCTTGAGATCTTCAGGTGCTGTTAGTCTTTCGTAAACCTGCTGTTTTAATGTAGCCCCAAAGAAAACAAGTCTAGTGGGGTCAAGTCTGGTTATCATTCATGCCTCCTTCTCCCTGTCAATTTAGTTCTTTTGTCTGCACCAATGACGAGCTTCTCTGCAAATGATGTGAAATACATTACCTTGCCAACTTCAAACAAGTTTTTCTTTAATTTTCCCCAAATTAAGCAATGAATTTAACATTCTATTTAAAGTAATTGAAGGGTGCTCTACAACTTTGCAATTGACACTATTCCTCTATCTGTCATAATTTAGGAGACAAGATTCCAAAATTCATGAACATTTTAGACATCTGTCCGTATAGACAGGTTATTTCTACTTCATCTGTCTCTCTTAAGATGTCTGTGTCTTAGCACAGGCTATTTCCCTCTGACTGTCCGGCTCGACAGGCAGTCCCTAACTCACTAACTTTTGTCTCCTACTCTTCACAAGAGTGAAAAAAGATCTTCCCTAAGAAATTCTAACATATGCTATCTAATTGGACAGAAGAGGCATAACTCCATCTGTTGATCACTCCTAAATCAGGTGATTACACAGGATTTCATCATCTTTAACAAAGAGTTTGATGGCTTGTCCTCAAAGACAATACCTTGAAAAACAGTATTTGCATCTGATGCAAAAGATACTACTGAACTGTGTTAAATGATACTTTCGATTTAATATCTTTATCTAATATCTACTTTAGAAAACTCTTTATCAATTAATAAAAGCTGGATAAAACATTAATAAATAATAAATAGATCAATGAAGCATAATTTATGATTACTTTAGAAGGGTAAAAATTCCTAATAATGGCTAATTGTAATGAATGCATGTTCGACTGTTCATTAAAAGGTAGATGCTTCAGGACTCCTAAATTCCTTTAAACAATTAGGCCTCTTACGCACTGGCAACAGTTGGGCAACCAGGTGCGCAAACGACAACTATTCTAGTTATGTCTTGAGGTTGCTAGCAACCAGTCGCCAGTGCGTAAGAGGCTTTAAGTTAATAATAACTGAAAAATCTTTAATTTAAATCAACAACAGTTACTGAGTGTTTATTAAAAAGAGAGGAAATGGGCCTGGTAGTCCTGCGGTTCCACTTACCATACATGAAAATATCACTACCAAGTAGTCCCTTTCCCGTTTAGTAATAATATTTTTAATTTCATAACCTCCACCAAATAGTTTTCGAATTATATGCTCTATTACCAGACTTTTGCCTCACCTTGTATAGGACTTCATTGTTCATGAGTTGGTTTTTTCCCCAGAATTTTCTTACCATCTGAGGCATTAAATAAATAACCATATGTCCAACCATTTATAAACTGTGTAAAGTATCTTTGTAATAAAATTTAAGATATAGTAATAAAACCTTAACATTAAAAGGGATAACATTAAATTACTTTAAATTAAACCTTAAATTGAGATTTCCTTATTGGTTTTTAATTTTATTTTATCCTTCTTAATGTTGAGGTTTAATTACTCTATCTTAATTTTTCACTACACAAGTATATACTCCAATGCAAAAGTATAATTTTATGTTTAATTAGTCAAGTCATCAGTAACAAGCCCAATTAAAAGGGAACACCAGTTGTCTTCAGTCTGGTTTCCAACCGTTGTTCAATGCATGTGTTTCTCCATTTTTGCATTTGTTGACACATTCACAAGATGTGCACTACATAAAAACTAAACACAGATTAGTATTCAGTATCCAATTTTTCCATTGGTTTCTATGTGATTGAGATGCACGTGATTCATTCAAATGCCACATATGTTAGATCTGATAAACTTTTTTAGATGTGTTCTTTAATTCAGATCATGTGGTTTTAATTTCAGTCTTACAACTCATGAATATTACAAGATGAAAAATATCTGAACCCCCACCCTGACATACACATGTACACAGTGAATTCTGCTATGGACAACACATTGCAAGCTCACACAGATAGAGGGCTTCATAAGTCCCTCCGGGGCTTTGGAAGTTGATAGAACAGTAACCATGATAGTCATAGCAGAAACACTCATATCAAAGGATAGAGAATCTTTCAAAGCTTTTTATGCATCTTACAGGTATTCATATGTCCATCTTCGGTCACTTGGTAGACATCAATCCTGTATTCTAGTTACTGCCACACATGCCCAACGTCCGATGGGCTAAACCACGTGCAAAAGAGTCACGAACACATGAACTTTGATATAATCCCATAAGAAAAATCATATGGGGTTAGATTAGATGACGTGAGATTCAGAAAGTTTTGTGTTTACTTGTGAATGCCATTTTTCGTTATCACTGCCCTCCAATGGCTAAATCTAAAATTACATCACAGTGCCTATTACAAAGCAAACTTTGAGAGATTCTCTATCCGCTGATATGAGCCTTTCTGCTATGTATGTTATGGTCTCTGTTCTATTGACTTCCAAAACCACATGGAGGGACTTGTGTATGAGTCCGCAAACGTCATTGCAAAGCTGAAACAGAAATTTGGGAAGAAAGTGCGAACTAATGTGGGGAAGTGATTGGATCTGTGTAGAACATGTATTTGTGAAATTTTTGCGATATAATCTGTCTTGCTTCACTGTAAGTAGTGTTATTATGAAGTGAAAACAAGGAGAGGGGCCTACAGCTGCACAGCCTTACACAACACGGCCACATTGACTGACAAACAGGGACCATAGATTCTTGAAGAGACTGGCGAAGCAAACTTTTATGTGGTCGTGCATTGTTATGATGAAATTCCATTTCTTTCCAATTTTTTTCAGTTCTGGCCAATTTTCTGAATTGATCATGACATTCTTTGACAAGAGCTCGGAAGACACCACACTCTTCCAATCCCACCAGATTGAGAGTAACAGGTTGAGAGCTATAGTCACCAGAATGGAAATGAGTAAAGCAATATTGACACTGGTGTTCTTCAAGGCTTCAAAACCATACACATTATGTTAACTTTTCACAAGCCTGCACAATGTTCTTTCCTTTTCAGAAGTAATAAAGTAAAACTTGGCGAAAATGCTCATGTTGACTCTCCATTTTCACAACATTACACAAAATATTGATCGATCGCATACTTTTTTTTTTTTTTTTTTTTTTTTTTTATAGTGTGTCAGCTCTCAAATCTGCTTGGCCACATGAAATTATAGCTGTATTCAGTACATTAAATTTACAACTACAATCGTCTATAAAAAAAAACAAAACGCAATGACGTTTTGCATAGCCCAATAGCATCATGGCCATTGAAGGGAAAGGGCAGGGTGTGTTGTGATGATTTCATTATGCCAGAACACGATGTGGTCATTTTCTGTGACAACGATGACGTGGACTTGGTATCCTGCCATTTTCTTAAAATGGTAGAATGTGTTCTGGTTCTTTAATTTTAAGAAGGGCCAGGGTGAGCATTGCTTTTTTCACAGAATGTTTTTCCAAATTTTTCCAAAAACTTCAGACAATTATTTGTATTTCTACTCTGAGAATCATTGCAAAGGCCAATTACATTTTGTTTATGTAAATTACCAAACAATTCCTGCTTGAACATAATATCTTTCCAAGGGCTGTGAATAATTTTGATTCTCAGCATTTAATCAAAAAATATATTTATTTATTTATTATTGTCACAATAAAATAATTGAACATGAAAGTGTTTGTTCTTTAGCCTATCACATGCATCCAACCAATGTTTGCTTGAATGGTTCAATTCCTTTGATATTATTGCTATGCTACAGATTGCAGGCGAATGCCAATGAGGCTTCATTGGCATTCGTTAAACTGTTCACGTTGAACCCGTGAGCGCCTACAAAACCCTTTCATTGGAACTGCCTTTGTTGTCTAACCATGCTCTAGAGATAATTATTTTTGTATAATAAAGGGGATAAAGAACTTGGATATACAGTCTAGATTTTTATCAAGCATACGAGAATCTCCATGTTTACTCGAAGTTCTATTTAATTTTATTGCTGCTTTAATTATTGTATCGATAAGTCAAAAATAATTAGATTTTTTTAAACAAATATTCAATTTTCTTCATTTTGTGAATGGTTAGGGTGTGAATAAATTCGGTGGCAACTGTTCATGTCATCCTCGTTTCCAATAATAAACAACTACAATAAAATCCCGTTACAACGTACTCCAAGGAAACTGGAATTTTGTACATTAATCTGAGGTATACGTTATTCTGAAACTGGAGAGAGGGTAGGTTTGTGAACGATGCATATACACTGTACAGTATGTGCACAGAAAAAAACATAATTATACATGAAGTCTAGCATTTATTCAATACAAATACAGAATACCTGTATTACAGTTGATTAATTTTTTAAAAGAAATCTGTAATGACCATCTGCTTTCTTTCCATAACATAACATTGAGACTGGCATTGCCTCTGGTTCTAAACTGCCATTTTCATCTTTGTCTTCTGGTCACTTTCAGTTTCATTTTGCTTTTGTCCCATGTTAATACAAATGCACAGTGAGAAATATACATGTACAGTTCATTCCAAAAGCGTTTTCACTTGCGTGGCAGGAGTTGAGCTAACTGAAGTTGATTGGTTATAAAGTCTAGTAGTTAGAACGATCATCGTAGAAGTTTTAAATGGACTTGGCCGTCCAGAGTGGAAATAGGAATGAGGTTTGTGACTGGTGTGGGCGAATTACAGTACTTTTAACTGAAAAGATTAATCACTGCTCTTTATTTCAGTAAGATAGACTTCGCAGATGAAATATTTAACGCACTTAATAAAAACAAAGCAATAAATATTTAAAAATATCTCAAGAATGTTCAATGAGGGTTTATCCTACACCAAACTTCGAATCCAGTCTGCGGAATTTTCTTTCCTATTTTCATCAATAATTATTTAGTTTATTTATTTACTGTTTCTGTATTTCGAACATTGATATTTTTACTTATTACTTTTCAATTCTCTAATATTTTGATATTGAAATTGCTCATGCCGGCATAGATTGTCCTTATATTTTATAAGATAACGAAAGCCATTTTGATATACCCTATAGTAAACTGTTTACTGTAAACAGCATGTAGTATACTACATAAATATATGCTTTTTTCATAGATATGGTATTGTTAAATATGTAATCTATGCATGTATATTATTCTTTCCCGTCATGGATGAGAATATAACTTTGTTTGCTGATGCGTTATTTTTTAAAGAATAAGCTGAGAAGACATTTTATTTCGAAAGATTGATAGCTATTCCCTATGACAGGGGTGGGCAACTGTTTTTCTTCAGGGCCGTATAAGTGTTTTCAAAAATGTTCGCGGGCCGCCTGACCAATGACGACACATGTAGTAAAAACGTAATCATCTTAAAACACTTATTCTAATCAGTTTAAACAATTCTTTTACAATTTACAAACATGCTAATACAATCAATTAACTAGTCACTATTTATTAGTGTGAAGTTTGAAGGTATCCACAGTCAGCGACAAGTTTATTGTAATCAGGTGTGAAATGGCTGCTATGAATGCGCAGAATGGCCTGTAAGTTTTCATTTGTCAGTAGTGACCTGTTCTTGGACTTACCTGGTATTTATTTTCATACAAGTAAAAGTCTGTTCGCATATGTACGTGGAGGCAAATATTACAAACATTTTTCTTGCGAAATCTTTCAATTTTGGAAAAAGAGTTTTCTTTCAGATTTGCATAGAATTGTAACAGATTTTGTGAACAAAAGTGTGCTTTCAGTGCACTGTCTGCCTGCATGTCGATAAGCTGTTTGGAGAGGTGGGGTGCTATTTCAGCATCACAGCAAAATATGGAATTGCGGTTCCATTGACTTGAAGTCAGCATTTAGTTTGTGAAGCTGTTGGCTATATTTTCCATAATATTCAGACAAAACCGTTTGAGTTTGCAGAATTGGAAAATGAGCAAAGTTTCCTTGACTAATCTGTTTAGCAAACAGCCGCAGTTTAGATTGAAATGCTGTCACAGCAAAATAAAATTCATGCGCAAACATGTCTTTACCTTGCAATTTCAGGTTCAATTCATTAAGCTTATTCATGACGTCCACAGCACATGCCAAGTCACAAAGCCATTCTTCATCTTTAATACAGTTACAGAACTCCGAAGAAATATTTTTTATCTCCAAAAACAACACTATTTCCTCTTTCAGATTCCAAACTCAGTTCAATACTTTTCCTAAACGTGCAAAACTGTTGGTGATTGAGACCTCTTGATCTTATAATGTTAACAACCTGCACCACAGGACCAATAATATGTTTAAAATCAAGCATAGACTTACAAAGGATTCCTTGATGAATGATACAGTGAAACGATAGCACTGTATTACCTGGACAATTTTCTTTTACTTGATCGTTCAGTAGTTTTTCTAGGGGGGGGGGGGGGGGGAAAGATCGTGTCTCGCTGATGGTCGCCCATTCAGGGACTAGCCGTGCCTGATGTTGCTTAACTTCCCTGAAGTTGTGTGTTCATTGAAAGTCCACCAGGCCATGGCCTCCCCCAATTAGTTCGTTAATCTGAAATGTACGTTAATTTGAAGTATGTTAAACTGAAACTTTTTAGAATTAAAACACATAGACTTCGGCTGGGGGTTTTTAAATTTTTATGTTACTTTGAAATGTACTTTAAAGAGAGGTACATTGTAACGGGATTTTACTGTAAAACTTTATTTCCATATATTAGAAATACAGTAACGTTGTTCTGCATTTGTGAGATATAAATACATAAATTGATAGAAATTTCAGCACTGAAGTTCATGACTTGGGAACTACTCTGCATCCCTTTTACCCTGTAACATAGAAGATAATCTGAAGCATGGCATCTTTCTATCACAGGGAAAGAGGGAGGAAATGAAGTTTGTCATATATTTTAAGGGTTTTGAGTTTGAATAGAAAATTATTATACTGGGTGATTCAGAACTTGAGTTAAAGAAGAATATGGTAAATAGAAGGTACTAAAACTAAAACATTTTTTGTTAAGCAGTTTGTGTCATATCTCACACCAGTATGATGCTATAATTGCTTCATTTGCAGCAACCATTCATGCAAGGGCTAGTTGCTTGACTCTCTGACTGAGCTTTCACTGAAAAACAACAAACAATAACATTTGACAATGTATGCATTACCAAAATGCTTCGAATTGATGGCATCACTGAAGCATTGACCACTGCACCTGTTCAAATATGCCATGTGTAGTATATGTGGTTAACAATACAGGCGTCAACAACCCATGTCCATGGAAGAAGAAATCGCCATGATCTACAGGTTAGGCATACACTAGAGTCTTCAGATGTCCCCACAAGAAGAAATCCAGCAGATTAAGATCATGCTGATCATGGGACGGGCCTTGATAATCCATCCATCTGTTACCAAATGTTGCATCACCATATGACTGAAGTGTGCAAGAGCTCCATTTTTCAATGTTGACTCTCTGATGACTCAGCTTTCAGTGATGCTAAACACAACAGATAATGGCAAACGCTCAAAACATTGAAACAAGTGTAGTTCCATATGGTGCAAGACATGACACACATTGCTTTAATAAAATATTTGTTTTAGTACCCTCTGTCTACCATTATCTTCTGTAACATAAGTTCTGCATCACCCTGTATATGTTAAGTGTTACTGAGAACTTTATCTTTCATATTAAAGTTGTATGTGATCATAATCAGCCTTTAAGGTTTCCTGTAGTCATCTATTCTGGATAAAGCAACATTTAGATTAAATAAGGTTTAACAATAATGTATATTAAACAAGATTTTGTTTTCAATTTTCAGAAATTTATGGTTATTGTTAAAAGGAAAGATCATGGGTTCAAGTATGCAACAAATTTTTTAAATACAGACCGAATGTGTTTCAGTGGCTGACTATCATCAGCCATCAACGTTTGATGTGTACCTTCTGTATTAATTATTGTTGTTGCATACTTGAGCCCATGACCGTTCTTAAATCTGACAACATGGACCTGTGCAGATAGTACAGGTCAAATTCTGTTATAACGAAGCTGAGGGGGTGTGAAAATAATTTCGTTATAATGAAAAATTCGTTATACTGAATTAATAAAAACAGCTGCATGAATAGTCGAGATAAAGTGTTTATTGAATAATATGCATATGGGTGTTCTATAGCACATTATACCTTCTAAGCAAAATAAATTCTGCTTGATACTTGCACTTTTTAATTTATTTTTTATTTTATATAATGCATTGTTGCTGTTTTGACTACAAATTCTTTAACACCACTTCATTAGTTACATTTTGGACATTATAAAAATCTTAAAGTTTATTTAAACTAACAATGGCATCTGAGTGAGGGATCTTAGACCGCAATATCTGCTCTTCATAATCATCGTCACTTGTTTCGTTTTCCATAGTTGATTTTGTAATGCTGTTAACAATGTCGTCATCAGCAGTTCATAGGTAATCAACAAAATCATCAAATGATTTTCCAAGAGTTCCAGAGATCAGCCACTTTGTATCAACTTAAGAGTCGTCTTCTGTTTCTTCTTGATCATCAATGGATAACTGAGACATTGCTTGCATTAGCCCAGTTTTTTTTTTCCAATATTTGCAATGGTTGCTTCTTTAACAGCCCACCAGGCTGGAGCAATCATGTCTGTGGCCTTCTTCACAACAATTTGTTTGATTTTATGACATGCAATGTAGGCTGGAATTTTCCTCAGCATATTTTTTTTTTTTTTTTTTTTTTTTTTGGTAATCAGTTTTCCTCGTATGAATGATGCCAAGATCAAGAGATTGGAGAACCGCAGTGAAATTCGGGGGTAAATACTCCATTCGAACATTCTGCAAGCATGGAATCAATGAGAAGTACAATTGCCAACCCACAACAAGATCTTCCTTTTCTGTTTGATCATTTTGTTATCCATATTTGTTAACTAAGTACCAAACATTTCATGAGTCTTCTGTGCACGTGTGTTTATTTTGTAATCACATAGAAGATAGGTTACATTTTGAATGCAGTGAGGTTTTTCAGATTTACCTATAACTAAAGGCTGCATTTTTTTCACGAAAAAAATTCATTATAATGAATTTTTCGCTAAAATGAATGCCATGAAACTGGGATTTGTTTTACATTGTTTATACAGGACATGTACCAGGAGCAGGAAAAAAAAATTCGTTAAACTGAAAAATTCGTTATATTGATATTCGTTAAAACTGAATTTGACTTGTATTGTGAAAAGGCCTTTTCCGTATTCCAATTTTAAGTGAGTGTAAATTGCTCCATCTGAATAGATTAATTTGGAATTAATTATAGGCAATAACCTTAAATACAATGAAATGCATCAATATATAAGCATTGTAATATATTCCAATATATCTTGATATATATGAGAGTCATACTGAAAGTCGTGAGCAATAGTTTTTCTACAAATTTATTGATACAGAAACGACAAATATCACCCTAATCTGTAAACTCTCCATTTCTCTCCAATCATTTTTCCCATTATTCTGCAAGCTTGAAAATGTACTTTGAGTAGAACTCCGTTCAGCTGATGAAAGACACTATGTCCTATTCCAATTTTTGCTGTGATTTCAGAGACCGAGAAAATGGAATCCAAATGTTTATTCCATTGTTTTTTGTCCGTTATTCCTTGGCTCACTTTCTTTACTTAGAGCCCATATCGACAAGTTATTTCTCCACAACTTATTGAACAATAAAATTGACTGTCCTTTTCTTCTTGAGCAGTTCTCATTTAGAATACCTTATCATCAGACTAGATCCTTCATGACCTTTTACATTAACAATAATTATACTGGGAGTAAGACTATCTTAGTAATTACCTATCTACCCTGGCTAATGACCTTCCTGCTGATTTTGACTTTTTTACCGATTCTAGAGACAAGCTTAAACGTATAACTTAAGACAAACTCACCATTGTAATCTTTTTTTTTTAATTTTTTTTATTTTTTTTTGTTTTAATTATTATTATTATTATTATTATTATTGTTTGGGGAAGCCAAACTCAGATCAAGTCCAGAAGCCAATCCCAGAGGGCCAACCCCAAGGGACTCAAATGCTAGGGAGGGAAAGTTACGCACTCAGAGTATTGATGTTTGGGTGTAGGAATTTCCTTACTATGTGACAGGTGTTTAGAATAAGAATTATTTTTATTATTATCATTGTTTGGGGAAGCCAAACTCTGATCAAGTCCGGAAGCCAATCGCAGAGGCGGACCCAAAAGAGGGCCAAAGCCCAAGGGACTCAAATGAGAGGGAGGGAAAGTTATGCACTCGTGGGAGTATTGATGTTTGGGTGTAGGAATTTCCTTACTATGTGACAGGTGTTTAGAATTTCCTTATTATTATTATTATTATTATTATTATTATTATTATTATTATTATTATTA
>JAHWFO010104687.1:126135-201204 GCA_023313115.1 Rhysida immarginata | reverse complement strand
TATTATTATTATTATTATTATTATTATTATTATTATTATTATTATTACTTACTCTATCATTGTCCCCATTCTCACCTATGGTCATGAGGCTTGGGTAATGACCGAAAGAGTGCGATCGCGGGTACAAGCGGCCGAAATGAGATTTCTGAGGAGTGTGGCAGGTGTTACCCTACTAGATAGAGTGCACTGCAGCACAATAAGGGAGTCTTTAGGTGTTGAGCCGCTACTTCTCCGCATTGAGAGATCTCAGTTGCGCTGGTATGGCCACGTGATACGGATGCCGCAAACTGGTCTTCCTAGGCAGTTGTTATTTTCCAAGCCAGTGGGTAAGAGACCAAGGGGTCGGCCTAGAACCAGGTGGCTAGACTACATGGAGAATCTGGGTTCGAGTCGCTTGGATATTACCAGGGAGGACATGCGCCTGATGGCGGAAGATCGCGATCGCTGGAGATCCTCCATAGGGCTGCTGCCCCCGCTGCTGCTGCTGCGACCCTAACGGATAAGCGGGTTTGAAAAGTAAGTAAGTAATAATGATGGTGTCAACCCTTTTCTTGTTTCATTCAGTGAAGGTAGTTTAAGGGTGATATTATGAGGCAGATCTTGGATTCTTGTGTTTCCATCTTTGAAATGTTTCACCTATCTCCTAACACTGCTAGCACTCTTACACAAGTCATCTCCCTATTCACACTGAAATCCTTGGTGAATTAGAGCAGTGGGGATTTTCTCTTTAACAAGGAAAATGTTAAAGAGCACATTGATGAAACAAAGCATCATTGCCAGCCATTTTGTATCTAGGTAGATTCTAGTGTAAAGTTGAAAGATGAAGTTGATAAAGTTGTTGTCGCTATATTAATAAATTGTGATTTGTAAAAAAATTGTTGCTCAAAACTTTCAGTATGACCCTCTTAAATGGGCCATGTATAAAAAAAACAAACTGATTGCTTTATGTATGAAGAATGTAAGCATGAGCGAGTGAGTGAGTGAGTGAGTGAGTGAGTATTTTGGTGCATGCATGTCCCTAATTGTCGTATATTTGCTTTATTCTTGTCAGGAAAGCCATTTTTCATTCAGTCTTTTCACTTATTTTATTATTTTGTATAAAAAATTTTGACTCTTTGAAAGAGACATACCTAAGGAATGTGATGGCTAGTGACACTTTAGCCTCTGCTTCACCAAAATGCTTATATTTCCAGTAAAAACCATAAGTTCCCTCAAATAAGCTAATCTTAGGAAAATAATAATTCAGCTCCTTCCAGAGAATTCCAGCCTTCTCCCAGAGCAAATTCTTGAGTGTGCCCCTGCAATAATGCAAAGGACATCTTTTACACCAAATCAGGTGATGAATTAATCATAGAATGGCTTACTGTAAAGTTGTGAGCAAGTATACTTTTCCACTTCTGTAAATTATTGGGAAATAAGTTGCTTTCTTTCCATTGAGTTACTTGAGTACTAAACAACACTTTCTTTTTATCCAACGAACTATGGGTTCATCTGTCCTTTTATAAAAGAAAATAATGATTCTTTCTAATGCATTCTATTTTAGTTAACCCTTTCACAGTGTTTAAAAATAACTAATATTATTTTAAAAAGAATTACTAATAAAATGTGTATATGTCTTATATTGAAACCATTGTTTTTATCTTACATTAAGCCTTTGTTTTATTTGCATGAAATATGTTAAGAATGTTGTAAACTGGCAGGATTTTTGGTTTGTTCTTTTTTTTTTTTTTTCTTTCTTTTTTTTTCTTGCATGAAAAATAATTTGCAGTTTTTTTTTTTTTTGTTTTTTTTAATGTACTCTTAAAAATTAATTTTTTTTTTATTAATCACAAGCAATCACGATTGAGAAATTTATTTGATGTTGTTATCGATGCTTTTTGTTGGATCATCACTGCTGTATTAACAGCCATGAACTCATAGTTCCAGGTTTGAATTCACATGGTTCCATCAAGAAACGAGCAGCACCTCCTCCACCAGTCTACTCTCAGGGGCACAATCGCACACCATCAGATCCAGTAATTAATAATTCCCCTGTTACGCTCAATAATAATAATAATAACAACCATAAAAGGACACCCTCCACTGATTCTGCTACATCAGCTCCCAATGGAGGCACAGTTACATTGCCTCCTAAAGTTCCTTTGTCTACTAGTCTCCCTACTAGTTTAGGTATAAAAGTGATATGTTCTCTATATCCTTTTAAGAAAAGTTATCTCAAATCGCCAAGCAGCAATATGTTTAAAATTGCAATTACTGTAGTTTTTACTATTCTATATTTTGATCATTATGAGAGTGTTTTTAAGAATTTCTAACTTTATTTAATTGATTGTTAATCTTTAGAAATTTTTATCGTTTGTTTATTTATTATAATCTTTCATTATGCTCCAAGAACTATGTAATTAAGACAATAGTCTTTAGAAGAAACACTGATTGCACTTTTAAATATATTGCAAAGAAATGCAACAATATAATAAATTCATAGAGTTTGCCTATACCTGTAGTTTAAAATAAAAGCAAACAAACAAAATTTAACTGCTAATGTATTAATTTTTATTTCTTTGATGTGAAGTTTTACTTAAAACTTATATTTTGGGAATTTTTCAGGGCCGAAACCAGTCATTCCTTCAGGTGCCGATTTTTCTAGTTTAAAAAAGTAAGTTCTGTAGATTTTTATGAATATCAATTGTTAGTAGTCCTTATACAGCAAGACCCTGACTTGTGTCGCTAATTGGTTTCCGGAAAGTGTGATGTAAGTCGAAACATCATTTCCTGTAACAATACATGTGTTTATAAAGAATGGTACTTGAATAAGTTTTAAGTTTAAGATTGAAATCACCTGCTGCATTTTAACCTAGTACTGTAAAGTAATGAGACGATCCTTTGATGTTTTGAAACCCAGCATGGATTGCACTTCCTTCACAATATAAGTTCTAGGTAGCATGTTCTTCCAAAATAGTCCTGTTTCATCCACATTACAGTAAATACTTGATGGGCACTATATTCACCTTCTACTTACCTTCCGTCCTCTACTTGCCTTGAAACGTTCAATCTTGTCTTGTTCAGAGTTTGATGTAAGATGTTCATAGATACTTATGGCTTTATGTGTAATTATCTTCTGATTCAATGGCATAGATGCTGGATCTTATCTTTAATCCACACTAACAGAAGTTTCTCCATTTGGACAATTAAACCTACATGGTTTTTTTGTTATGATGCAGGACTGCGTTTCTGCACTCTCCTTGATGTGATCTTCTTTGGCTAGTTTTCATGATGATTTGCGAGATAATAATAATAATAATAATAATAATAATAATAATAATAATAATAACCATAACCGAACACTGTTGCATTTTTTAATAATTTTTTTGGTGAAAGGGAATCACATTTTTATTTTGGCCTAATTGCAAAACAAGCATCATAACACCGAAACACTGGTGGAAATTTATTAATGATGTAAGTGCGAAACGATGTAAGTTGGGGTCTTGCTATAGTTTACAGATTTATTTGATTTTTTATTTTTTTTTCTTGTGTTTTAATTAGGTGCATTAGTTTGTTAGATTTTTGTATCAAAATGAGAAATACTGCTAAGCTTAATTTATGCTTAAGGAACTTTATATATAGCAGTGTCTGCCAAACTTTGTTACCTTAAGGATAATTTATTTTGCAGCACACCAAATAAAAATCCCAACAAAATTAAATACACTAGCTGTGGCAGTTAAATAGTCGGACTAATACAAATGAAAATTCACAGACGGGAAGTCCAAATGGAAATTCTTTTTAAAAGGATTCATTATAATCTCCACCAGGCACAATATACTTTTGAGCGCATTTGTACAAGTTTGTAAAACAACTTTTAAAGTCCTCAGACAGAATCCTCTTGATAAAAATTAATAAATGTTACCTTTGTCTGTGGATATTACTTCAAGTTAAATGCAAAGAACCAAACTGCTTTTCCGCAATAAAGTTTATTCCTCATGGATGTACATCTTGAACGCTGTGTGTTCATTTTTCAAATTGACTAAATTGCAATAACATACATGGCAATATACAGGGTGTACCGCTACCTATTGCTATTATCAGACCTTTTTCTCGTTAGAAATAAAAATGCTGCCACCAAGATCAACAAGTTAATAACTCAGGTTCTCTAACGCCTGGGATAATGAAATTTGGGGGCATAATAGCGTGCATAAAACTGTATATACCGTTAAAATTTGATCGAATTCTAACTAGTAGTTTCCCACGTTACACAGTCAACATCGTAACTCGTGCACACATGCGAGTACTACCCAGCACATGTTACAATCTTGACTACGTAACGCGGAAACTACTTGTTGGAAGTCGATCAAATTTTAACGGTATACAGAGTTTTATGTACCCTATTATTCCCCCAAATTTCATGATCTTAAGTGTTAGAGAACCTGAGTTATTAACTTGTTGATCTTGGTGGTAGTATTTTTATTTCTGTTCATATCTCAGTTATCGTTCAAATTCAGACCCACGTTCATAAGAACTTTTTTGCTTAGAATCACCCATACTATCTCCCCTCCAAGTTCGTACACGAAGTTCAGGTACACCCTGTATATAACTGTGTATGTTATTGCAATTTAGTCATGTTGAAAAATGAACACGTAGTGTTCGAAATGCACATCCATGAGAAATAAACTTTATTTTGGAAAAATAGTTTGGTTCTTTGCATTTAACTTAGAATCCTCTTGATTTCCCATGTGATGTTTTTGTGACATCAGAAATCAGGAAAAAGTCTGGGGAGGCAAATCTGGAGAATAGGGTGGATGGTTGAGCTCTGTGATGCTGTGTTTGGTCAGAAATCACTTTACATTTATGTCAGTATGTGGCCGGGCATTGTTGTGAAGAGGTAGATCCTGTTTTGTGAAATTCTGGCCTGGTTCTGCGAACTCTTTGCACTAGATGATCCAACACAGCTTCATACAGTTCCTTATTCATGGTTTGGCCAGGGGGACAAACTCATTATGAATGAGGCCTTTACTGTCAAAAAAGCGGTCAACATTACTTTCTCGACGAATTGTTCACATGTATCACTATAATGAGTGTCTCTTATACGAATCCTTTACGCTAATAAAAATAAAAATCTACACAGCTGTGGTGCAATAGGTGACTCGTACAAACTGTCTTGACATGTTGAATTTTTGTTTACATTTTACGCAGCGACCTCTGTCCAGGTATTTAATTGCCGCACTTTGTATTTTATTAGATAGAATAAAAAAAAATAAATTCTTACAATAGTTTCCCGAAACTACCGCAGGGTGACTCTAGCTCAGACTGTCTGTGGTGTCTTCGAATGTTATTTACCTATAATTTTAAATCTTTTGCAGCATACAGTTTGGCAGGCATTGATATAGGGCATAACACTTTTACATAGGAAAGGAAAAGAGAAGTTAATAGAAAAGAATAAAATTACAATGTAAAAGCTGTGTGGCCTCTAACAATTTAATCTGTGTGCTGTATTGCAACATACCAAAGAGATTTTTAATTGTTTTCAGTATCCCCCCCCCCCCTCTCAATTTAGAATTTCTTCACTGAAAGGTTTGTATTAGGTCAATTCTTTTCATGCAGAATCAGTGTTTTGGAAGTGACTTGGTCATGACATCTTTCAACATCTCTTCAATAGGAATATATTTGAGGGAGATAGGGTGATCATGAAGAATCTGCTGACAAAAAGTTAGTTGATATAAGGTGACATTGTGGTGTAAGTCATAAACAGTCATAAATGACATGGCAACACCTTGTCAGCAGTCCTTCCTAAGAAGGGTGCCAACTTAAATTAAGTAAAAAAGTGGGACAAATTGATGTGCATAAATGAGGTTTATTTACAATTATAAGCAAGATAAATACAATCCAATAAGATAATCAGGTAGTAGGTAAGCAGAGTATAACAATCTACTGCAATCAGCAATAGCAAATTAATGACAGATTTGTGATCACGTAATAATTAGCACCAGTCTAAACCAAAGGACTCCCAATTAGTTATACTAGCCATATTGTCAAACCTTAACCAGGGACTAAGCCGCCCTAAATGTGCATAATGTGCACCCCAAATGTGTATTACCAAAGACCTCAAGAGTTTTGGTCAGTGCAAGGGGAAACCAAAGCCAACATACCGGATCCTACACCAGTGGGCTACCACAGAGAACCCGAATCCCAAAGGGACTCTACCACCTATGCCACTAGACCGCACACTCACCAGGCTACACAAAGCAGGTACCTAGTATGCACACTATAAGAAACACCGAACCTTTCCCAAAACTTGATAACGGTTTAGCTACCCACTGTACTAAGATTACAATCACACATAAATGCCTCACAAAATAATCCAAACAATTACAACAACTCTAAAGCATCTTAAGATAAGAACACAGTAGCGGCACAATAAATGATAAAGCAAACCAGCACACAACTAAACAAAAATCTCCCCATTGACTACACACACAAGTGACGTCAAACCTAAACAATGGACTTAACACCCTCATCGTGCAAACTGGTCACAGACAAGAACCTCCCGTTGTGTAACATATAGAAGAAAGGGGATGGTCGCTGCAGTGGGAAACCAAAGCCATCTTACCGGATCCAACACCGGCGGGCTACCATAAGACCCCGAAATCCAGTCCGAACAAATGGGACTAGCCATCCAAAAGCGGGTTAACACAGCCACTGCCAACGAACCACAACACCCAAACCCCTACACAACACCAATACCAAGAATGCACAAACTCTACTAACCCAAACTTTCCCGTAATAAGATAACTGTTTAGGTACCCTGTGTGCTAGTATCGCTATCGCACCAAATGCCCTACTGACAATCCAATCAAAGTATACAATCTAACTTCCACAGTTCATTAACACCTCTAATTGTCAAGAACATCGTTAAATCCAACAATCAAATGAATAATCAAACTTAGCTAATTTGTACACAACAATCAGAATAAACAACTTAGGCATCTTTCTCCATAAATATCCAAATACAGCTAAGTCACTAATTGCTACAAATACAAATAGGTAAGACTTCCTTTTAGTCAGTTTTCTAATTAGCTTACAAAGAACAAACCCTCCATAAATTAGCTGTTCTGCAGTCAATTGAATTCATAATCCATAAATAATATGAGGGTTGGGGCATAAGTCATGGCAACTATTTTTTTTCTCAGAGCTAAGGGATGGTAACATAAAATGTCATATGTCTCAAGGAAGCTGTGACTGCTAGTATGTTTCCACAACATTAGATGGCTCCGTGAGTTCCTGATGTTGTTGCAGAGAGCAATGTTAAATCAGTTCTCAGTCAACCGCCGGTGGATGTAACCCGAGTTGAACAACGCTCGTATATCAAAAACTGCTTCTCTATTTTGATTTCTGTTACTTATTCTGGAAAATGAAATCTGTAATCATGTTCCAGAATAAATTTTCCAGAAGCATGAAACGTATGAAACATTACATGCTTCATGATTCCAGAACATGAAACCTGTAATGTTGTCAACTACCTTAATAAACATGAGAAGCAAAGTGTTGGCGTGTTGTTAAATGTCTGCACATTTCGTCCATTCCTTGTTCTTTCATCTGTATATTTCACATTTTCCACCCATGCTTGAATTCTCATAAAAAAAAAATAGTTGTCATGACTTATGCCCAACCCTCGTAATAATCCTAAACTTCTACAATTTTCTACCAAACTGATAATATAAATAACCCTTCAAACAACTAATCAAACAAAGTTATAAACTTAAAGGCCCACTAATAAAGGCAATAAACTCTCGTTAATTCCAAAGCCACAAATAATTAGAATTCACAATCTAAATTTCTTAAATCTTATCATCCATACTAAAGCTTCACATTAACTTTCAATTCTAAAGAAATTAATGATCATCAACTCAAGAACATATCTAAAATAAACTGAACGGTATAAAGTTACCACGTGGTTTTTCTCTTTCCAAGAGAGGGTTAGGCCTAACCACCACTTACATTAACAACGCAACAGGAACCCAGTCCGGGTGGAACACAAATGTTCCCGGTCCAAAGTCATCTGCTTCTTGGGCTTCCATCTCAACTATGTCCTATCGGTATCGTCTCTGAATCGGGAATGATCTTGAATGCTTTCTCCAGCGTCCTGGTGGTAGCGTGGGTGAAACTCCCACTCTCCTTCCAGATTTCAGGTGGGTCACTGGGTTTGCACAGATGCAAAGGCCCGAAATCTGTGATTGAACTGTCGAAGGCACTTTGGCAGAATGGCGAAAAATTCCTTTGGAAACACATCAAAAACTTGTGGACAGTATACCTGAATGAATAGAGGCTGTGATAGCAGCAGAAGGTGGACCGACTAGATAATAAGTATTGGTGGCATTTTTCTAATTGGGTGGTGTCCCATGACTTTTGGCAAGATAGTTTTAGTCATTATGGCTCTTTGTTTTTTATGTCTATTATTATGTGGCTCAGTGTACATCATAAATGGGTCCGTTTGGTTTTTGATTGTAAGAATTTTTTTTGTTACTTTCATGTTAATAATTAATTAGGTTTTTAGCATAAGCAATTAAAGTAAATAAACGGTTTTTACCTTCTAAATATAGCATGAATGAAAAATCCTTGTTGTATGGCAGTAACACATTGCAAAGGCCGAAAGCTCCACCTCCACCAACACCATCAACATTAAGTGAGTTTTTTTTTGTTTTTTTTTCATGTGTAATTCTGTTATTCTTTAAGTTGGTGAATTGATTTACTGGAAAGGCAGTTCTATATGCCATCACTTAGATTTTATTAGTTCATGTAGTTGTGGATGAAGAGAAGTTGGCAGATTATAGCTCGCACCTGTTGGCGAAGCAAAATCAAAATTATTAGACGAGAAGTGAATTTTATTTGAAAGGCACTATTTGGCAACTTCAGTTAATGTAGAACTTCACTTTTTAATTTTATCAAACTCTGTAAAGCTCTTTATTCACATTCTCTTTTCAATTTCTTTTTAACAATATGCAAAACAAATGAATACTTTTTTAAACTAAATTTTTAAGTTTAAATAAGTGCATAAAAATAAAAAAAAATAAAATAAAAAAAATAAAAAAACCAAATTACCTTAACTGTGGATAAATAACATCATTGTGTTATCATTGATTTAAATAAGTGGCTTTCTATACAGGGTAGACCAAAAAAAAACTCTCCACTGAAAATTTTTAAGTCCAATGGAAACAGTCCACAAAGGGGTGAGCGATTCTAGAAGGAAGAACGCTACCATTAATTAAGGCAGGCGTTAACATTAAATGGAACGAGTCGATTTCTAGACGAGGTGAACATAATCTTAAATAATATATAAATTGTACACTTTTTAGATCATTGTCTCTTTTATTGAATATCTATTAACTAATACAATCGCTCACCCCTTTGTGGACCATTTCCATTGGACTTAGAAATTTTCAGTGGCAAGTTTTTTTTGGTCCACCCTGTATATTGAAAACAAAAGGTAAACCATAACTTTTATTTTTTTAAGAATTTTTTAAGCCAAAATAAATGAAGCATGACCTATCAAGCATGTCAGGTTTTGGAAAATTGGTCTGCAAATCTGTCCTGTCTAGTGAAAAGGGACAATACCAAAGCAAGAATGGAGAAGAATATTTCTGCTCAGTCAGTAGAGCATTGTTCACTATGTTATTTTCAAAAGTTTCATTGTTCAATCTTTGCGATCTCTGACATGGTCAAGTTACACATTCACAACGGACTGTATGTACGTAGCACTATGAAACGAACAGCAACACGAAATGTTAATGCATTATAACATGAAGTATAGGCTCCTGTGGACACACAGCACCATCTCTTGACTTGTAATTTAACCAGTCTGGGAAATTTTTAGCACAGACTTGTGTATAATGCACTCTGCCAGTAACAAGCTCATCAGAATGAATCAGGGAAGATATTTTACTTCAGTCTGGTCAAATATTTGTGCTCATCATGGTAAGTTGTGAATTTTGACCCTATTCCACATGCATTGGGGGAAATCCAATCTCAAATGACCTACAGAAAGGCTTGAACAAGGTATAAGCCATAGATCAGTCTGTTAGACTGACATTATTGGGTTTCCCTTAATAGTGAGTATTATATTTCCAAAGAAGAAGTATGAGAATTTTCAAAAAATTTCAAAAAATTACTATTAGCCCTGGGATGTCTTTTTTATGTTGCTTATCTTTTCAAGGCATATATGAAGTAGTTATGAAGCAACCAGATGTTCGCATAAGTCAGCGTGACAGACAAAGTAAACTTGATGTCAATTCTATTGAATCACTTCACGTTGCTTCGTTTCCATGGACTTTTACAACTTGCTTTCTCAAAAGCTGGGTACTGAACAGATGGCTACAAGCAGTTTGAAGCTCCTAAAAAAATTTGCATTCAACTTTGTCCACACACTTTCTTTTATTCTATACACTTAGTATAAAAAAATACATTCTACTTTGGTCACTCTTTGGGAACAATTCAAACTTTGAGTTGAAATATTGTCATACAAGGTGTCCTGCAGAATTACTGCCAATAACAAATGTTAATAATTCTTATACTAATAATAACAGAACAACTGGATTCTGATTTTCTGTTAGGATAACTCACCAAGTTTCAGTAGATCTCCACATAAACACTGTAGTGCCCCAAACAATATCAAAACTGTATTCTACCTCTCTCCATGTCCTCTTCAGCATATGAGAAGTGACTGATACATAAACATCAGATATCTGCCTCTGAAGCTCTGCAATATCTTGCACCTGAGTCCAATAGACAAAGGTTTTTTTGTACCCCCAAAGAAAAAAGTCTAAGAGGTTCAAAGCGAGTCAAATGCAATGGGACCTGATCTTCCAATCTGTCTTTGTGGAATTTTCTTTCTTATATGCATCATTATGTCATTACACCCTGTGCTTGAGCACTAGCGTGATCATTGCATTGTTACTAAAACTTGGAGAGTTCCTATACAAGAGATTATAAAAAGCATCCTTGTAACTTAAGGCATCCCAAAATTTCTTCAGGAGGCCACAGTAATAATAGTTCCCCATTATTTGTGTGCCTTTTCTAGCATAATCGGTAAGAATAACCCCTTTGTAGTCCCAAAAAACACCTGGCATCACTTTTCCAGATGAACTCTGGGTCCACACCTTTTTGGGAGAGTGGAGATGACGTGTGTTGCCATTGTTTGGTGTGTTCTTTAGTTTTGGGGTCGTAATGATGCACCCAGCATTCATCTTGCGTGACGAGTCTGACAAAAAGGTCCTCAGGGTCTGCAATAAAAATTTTCAAGTACTGAGCAGCCACTGCAATGGGATAAGTGTTTGAATGTGCAGGATGATTATGTTGAAAAATAACATAAATTTTCAGGCAGTTATTCTTGAGTACTGAATTCTCTGTCCAGTTTTGCAGCTTTTATTTATTGATTTACCTTTGTATGTTGCTGAGTTTGGTTCTAAAAGATGCGTGGGAACAAGAGATGCCATTAGATTCTTAAGAGTCATTGGAGAACGTAGAATACTCTTATGGCTATTTTGAAAAGAAAAGGCATCGACTGGAAGAATAGACGACCGATTCAAAATCTAAACATAGAACAGACTGTAATGCTAATTCATCATCTGGAAACACAGGACATTAAGATAAGAAGAGGAGTAAGGCAAGGATGCTGTCTGTCACCAACACTTTTTAACATTTACCTAGAATATATTATTAGCAATGCTTGGAGCAAATAGTTCGGGATTAACATAGGTAAGAAAATTCCAGTTCATCCGGTTTACAGATGATATGACCATTCTAGCAGAATAGGTAATGGAGCTTCAGCATATGCTTGGATCTCTGAATGTTTTCTTAGAAAAAAGCGACATGTGAATTAATGCCAGGAAAACTAAAGTGATGAAAATTAGTAAGAAGCATCGGACGATGAAGTTAAGTTTGAATGGGTAGTTAATAGAACAATTCCAACCGTCAGATATCTAGGAAATATTATCAATGAAGATTGTAAATGCAATGACGTGATCAAGGGCAGAATCGCGATGGCGAAAGTGATATTCCAGAAGCATCGGAGTTTATTATGTGGTCCTTTAAATATGTAGCTCTGAAAAAGACTGATGAAGTAAAAATGACTGGTTCAGAAACATGGACACTTAGGAAGACTGACGAAAAGAAGTTGAAAGCATTTGAAATGTGGACTTGGAGAAGAATGACAAGAACAAAATGGACTGAGAAAGTTAAAAACGTAGATGTTTATGAGAAGCATAGGAGAAGACTGACAACTGTTGTGGGCAATCAGGAAGAGGCAACTGGATTGGCCACATCTTATGAGGTAGTGGAGTAATAAAGGTCATGCTTGAAGGTACAGTTAAAGGGAAACTCCCTAAAGGAAGAAGGAATCATACTGTTGGATTGTTTGAAGTCAGGTGATTAGTACATCAACTTGAAGACACAGGCACAGGATAGGGATGAGTGAAGAAAGAGCTTTTAAGTATGGGTCTGTTGAAGGACAGAACACTCTTGAGTTATTGACCTTTGTACATGTATATACAGTACTCCTCATATGAAACATTTGGCATTGCAAAATACCGTTAACTTTGAATTTGGTTTGAGAAAATTATATGATTATTTTTTAAAATAATTATTTTAAATTTATGGATATGGTTATTATAAGTTTATTGAATAGTCACTTTTTCCCCTCCTAGATCCTGCGAATTTGCAAACCTTAGCAAATGGGCAATCAACTGAAAGCATTAGCTCCATTACATCAAATGTATCAGATATGGAAGTAGTTCAAACACAGTCCAGTCAAATAGGAGCACCTGTACCTCCACCAAGAAAAGTGAGCATTTTCATAATTTATTTTTAATTATGGGTTATTTTTTATTAAAATTGCATCTATAGATCAGTAGACTATTGTTATTATCAGTTCTGTTATTTGAAACCATTTTTTCTGCTCTGTTTTTTTTGTTCCTGTATTTTTTTTTGTTTTTTTGTTCTTATATATTTATTTTTATATATTATGTTAATCTGCTGCAATGTGGCTACTTCGGCCGCCAATCAGCGAATGGCTCTATCCAGCTTTTCTCTGATTGGCGGACAAAAACCATAAATTCGGGAGCTTCAGTTTTCTTACCTTGTAGATCTCCATTCGCCCCGATAACGAAATTATTTTGAAATGTGTTGGCATTATTAAATATCTACCCGGACCTTCATATTTCTTCATTAGATTAGGCTTACTTCATTCTTACTCACATAACAAAAATGCTGTGTAGTGTATTCTACATTTAAGTATCATTTCATTTACCTTAGAAATGTACGTCAATGTTATTTTACAAATAGATACATGCTGATTATCTTACAAAATTTTAAGGAATACACAGTTAAAAAATATACATGTAACTATTAGGATCATTAGAGAATATTTTTCCTTGCTTGGAACAAAATTTGAACTGAAATCGCGAGGCTTGTAAACAAAGTGAACAATTGCTGTCAACTCTGCTTCTGCAGTAACATGCCAGGCATGTAAACAAAGCAGAGTGAACAATTGTTATTGGTTCCGCTTAACAGCGAACAGCGCTAAGGGAGCTGGAGACCAAAAATCTCCTTCGGGCATTTGTTTTTTTTCCTCACCAGATAGTGATGCTGAAAATAGTTGTCAGTTTCGCTTTCTGTGGTATACGAAGCATTGGAAAGATCAGACTTTAGAGAAAGAAAGATTACAAAAGAATATCCCAACTTTGTAAGGCTATATCTCTGCAACCAAATAACTTAGAGCATCATTCCGAATCGTTGTAAAGAGGAGGGAATTCTAAAGTTTTATTGGATTCTGAGAGATGTTGCTAGGAGTGCCTTCATCATGAAAATGAAGTATTTTTTTTTGTTTGTTTTTTTCCCCTCTAAGTTTGGTTAAAGATGACAAATGCATAGCAAAAGGCATTCTGTATTAGTTATTGAGTTTGCTAAAGTTGAATTGATTACAACTGTTCAATGTGCATTTCACCGCAAGAAGCCCTGATCTGACCCCCTGCAAATATTTTCTGTGAGGGTACATAAAAAAATCAAGTAAGTTTTCCACCAGTGCTAGCCGACATTTTTGTGGCTTTGGGTTTCTCAAAAGGGGTCTCGGAAGGCATCACTCCAAAACCATCGCTGGACTTGTAGAAAATGTGCAATGAGGTAAGGAATGAAATTCCTCTCGCCACCCTGCAAAGATGTCTGCTAGCATGGAAATTACACTGCTGGGCTAAAGCCAGGAATCGGTGGAAACACATTGAACATAATCTGTGGTGGAGAAGGGGCTTCATGTGAAATGACAATCATCCACAATCTGCTAACAAGGAGAGGTCACGAAGTGATACCCGCCGATTTTGATGAAACTTGGTAGGGTTGTAGAGCAAGCCTCCCTGAATATAGTGACGCCCCCTTTTACCCGTAGAGGGCCAACCGATTTCGAGATATTTGAGGTTAAAGTTCATCAGTTGCATAAGTATAGTTGATTTAACATAAATGAACAAGAGCTTCCATAGCATAGTGGATAAGGCAGTTGATTAAGACGCCATCGGTCCGGGTTAGATTCTGCACGGAAATTTTTTTTTCTCTCCGATTTAACGTCGTATTTTTAAATAGCATTAACATATTAATTCTGTCCATAAACGCCCAAATTAAAGTTTTAATTAATTAATTAATTGTTACAGTTGTCATATAACGCGTCAATAGATGGAGTCGTTTATGTTTTTGATTTTGATGACGTTATTAGTAAATAACCCGCTGCTAACTCTGTTTTTAATGTAACAAAATAATTTCGTTATAAATTAAAATATTTTCGTTATAAATTATGGTCTTGAAAATGCTATAGAAAGAATTATTTATTAATGTTTATTTAATTATTTTTGTTAAAATTTACACGATTATTTTTTTATTAATATGATATACATAATTAAAACATGATGTACTTGCCCATCTTGACAAAAACTCCAGCAACATATGGTAAATTTAGAACAAAGATCATCCAAGTTTTTATAAACATTGAGGACAACTTAAGCTAAAATGATCAATAAAAATTATAAACCTCAACAAAAATTTATTAGGAATATTAAGGAACATTGTGAAATACTTGTTTTTAACTCACATTTTTTGAAGGTATTGCTTGACACGAAACCTTAAGTGCTAAAAACTTTTTTAAGGGAAAGTTATGAATTAAGGTGGGTTCTTACGCAGTATTTTAACTGTAGAAAATTATACTGAATCTATTTTTGTAACAGATATACACTGAATCACCAATTTATTAGAAACATCTCTTACAGAAAATGGATTGGCCTCCCAATGACACCCAAACAATGGAACAGGCCGAAATGTTGTATAAAAGGGATGTATTGGATCACAAGTTGCAGTCAGCAGCAGAAGTGGACTGAATATGGGTAAATCCAAGGATTTGACTGACTTTGAACGAGGCATGATCGTTGGAGCTCGACAGGTGCAGTGAGCATTTCGCAAACGACGAACCTCCTCGGGTTTTCCCATGCAACAGTGTCAAGGGTATTCCGTGAATGGCAGTTACGCCAAAAAGCAACCTCCAACAAATACAACTCCGGACGAAACAGGGCCGCGGATGAACGAGGCCATCGGTGACTGGCAAGAATCATCCACAGCATGATGACTGTGTTCCCTGGTGGTTACGGACAGTTTCAGCAGGACAATGCTCCCTATCACTGTGCTCGAATGGTCTTGGACTGGTTCGAGGAACATGACGCGGACTTCCACCTGCTTCAGTGGCCAGCACGGTTGCCCAATCTTAACCCGATCGAGCATTTATGGGATGAAGTAGAGAGAACCATCCGACGTCTTCCCACACTACCATCCAACCTGCACCAATTACGGGACGCTGTGATGTCAGCCTGGGCTGCTATTCCTCCGCAACGGTTTCAACACCTTGTTGAATCCATGCCAGCACATATTCAAGCAGTTCTCGCCGCTAAAGGAGGTGGAACACGCTATTAGCGGGGTGTTTCTAATAAATTGGTCGTTCAGTGTATATTCTATATAAATAAATTACTTTAACAAATAATTGTTTCAATTTTGCTAAACGTATATGTATTGTTAAATTTACTCTGGTACAGTGCGGAAAAAAATGTTTAAGACCACTAGTGATATCAGTCTTATAAATACAATTTGTATTAATAGCTACAGAGAGCATTTGAAAATGCATTTTAAAGACTAACCTGTGATAATTTTAAATTAATATTATTTATTTTTAGAGAAAGGAAAAATTACTCCTTAAGCTGTATAAAAAAGTGCTGGAAAAAAGTTTAAGACCCATTCTCACCCAATCTGATATTGAGATCACCCAATTTATTTAAAATTAAATATTGAATAGTTTGTTAGTTATGGTATTGAACTTCCATCACAATGGGCAAACGTAGAAGTTTAACTGATTAGCAGAAGGGGCAAATTAAGGTGTATCATACTGTGTGTCTCAAAAGTCGCGTGCCATATGAAAAGTTTATGAATGTTGGCTTTTTGTCCACACGGTTTTGCAAGCTTATCGTTCGTGTTCAAAATGTGCACCATGCACTCGACATGTCTCACACGATCCAAATTTTCTTCTGTCATGCGTAAAAGTGTAGCTGCTGGAATGCTGTGTAGGGTATTGGTGATTCTTTCTTTTAAGTCATCCAGATTTTCGGGCTGTGTCTGAAACACCTGCTGTTTCACGTAGCCCCAAAGGAGACATCAAGTGGTGTAAGATCTGGTGAACATGGAGGCAACTGATTGGGTCACCTCACCCAATCCAATGGTCCAGAAACATGTTGCTTAGTTTTTGACGAGTCATCAGTGCATAATGTGATGTTGCTCCATCAAGCTGAAACCATATCCTTTGCCGGGTATTAAGTGGCAGGTCATCCAAAAAGTTCACGACCACAGTATCAAGCAGTTCACCAAAGGTGTGTTGGTTTACACTGTCATCAAAGCAACCAATTAATCCATTTGGCACATGACTTTTGAGACACACGGTGGTTGTGGAAAGTCAGAACGTTAAATTGCAGGTCTTATAGGAAAATCAAAAACGGTGGTTCATCATTTTTTATAAAACCCACCATCATAAGGGTCCAAAAAACGTTCTGGAAGGCCCCCCCCCCCCCTCCAAATTATCAACAAAAACAAATGCCATATTAAGGATGGCAACAATGACTGGAGACTCTTCTTCATCCATCATAGCATCACTCCAGTTACTTTACATCGAGAAGCACCTGAAAAATTATTCTACATACCATGCTTACATCAAATATCAACAAAAACCTCAGCTAATTCAAAATTATAAGGAAACCAGAGTGATGTTTGCAAGGGAATACATCAGAAACTGTGAAATGTGGAACCTGTCACATTAAGTCAAAGAGAAAAAATTTAATCCAGACGGTCCAGATGGTTATATTTCAAATATCAGGTAGTCATCTTTTAGCACGAGAATTTTAAAAGTTCACAGAATATTTATATAGTTACATATCCAATTAGAAATAAAGGAACAAACTTAAAAATGGATAACAAAAAACACAGCAATGGAAAAAATTATTTGACGATGTTGACAAGATCTGACCAATCAGAGAGGTCTATGGGGCCTCTATCTAAGTTCATGGGCTGATTGGTCGGCCTGCGAGCTATTTCGGGCAACTCTAAGAAGTTTAGGTATCTATCATCATTCAGAGTATGTAGAATTTTGTAATTTTTAGGATCGATATCATGTCCAAACTCTAGAATGTGTTGGGCAAATCCTGAGTTTCCAGATTTGCAATTTTGGACATGTTTGATGTGCTCCTAATCCTGGTGGAGATTTTTCTTCGAGTCTGTCCTACGTAAACATACCTCTCTTAGTCTCACTTGTGATAAAAATAGGTCCACATAATGTCCATTACTATTGGCATGATGCATGCATGGATGAAAGAGTTTTCTCTTGTTGTGTTCAAGGAGGAGGAACTTTGATGATTTGGTGTGCATATGCATTATCGTCAAAGTCAGAAGTTGCATTTGTCAAACCAAAATCATATGCATTAGATTATAAAGATGTGTTGGGAAATTACTTCTGCCATTGAAGGATGAACTGAATGGTCCTACCTTTATTTTCCAACAAGATAATGCACTTATCCATAAAGCATCATTAACAATGGACTGGTTGAAAGATCAATCTATTAAAGTTTTGCAGTGGCCATCCTGCACTCTGATCTAAATCCCAGAGAATTAATTTGTAAATAGGACACAATAAAGCACCACTACTGAATTAACAAAAATAACAATTATAAATGCATGGGATGAAATACCTAACAATAGGATTGAAACTTTAAGGAATTACATGACAATTCGTTTATATAAACCGTAAATTCTCTAATATAATGCGACCCATTGTATAATGCGATTCCACTTTTCGGCCCAAAAAACCAGCAAAAATGCTATCCTCTTGTATAATGTGATCCCCATTTTTGACTCCTCGCGAGAAATAAAATGTGCAAAAATATACAGAAAAAAAATCTTTATTTTTAAATTTTTAAATAATCTGGTTCTTTACAATTCAAAAACCTTCAAAATCTGATTCATCTGTGTCTGCATAAGCTTTCTTGTAGGCTTTGGTTCGAGGCAGTTTTGTTTGGAAGTAGGCCTAGTTGGAAGTAGCGATCTTTGGGAGAAGTTATTTTTGTATTAGATGTTGGCGACGAGAAATTCAAATAAAAAGTGAATTAATTTATTTATAATGAACTGGACACTGTATATGCTGTATAATTAATCTATAACACACGGTAATTTTGTTGTGAATTTCATCAGGACAGTAGTTCGAAGCAGTTTGGAAGCGGAGACCATCAATATTTATGGTTTCTATTTGGAAGTAGCGATCTTTGGGAGGAGTTATTTTTGTATTAGATGTTGGCGACGAGAAATTCTAATAAAAAGTGAATTAATTAATTGTATAATGAACTGGACACTGTATATGCAGTATAATTAATGTATATTATACGGTAATTTCATCAGGACAAAATCCCCTCCGGACAAAACCTCCTCTGGCCGCAGTCGTCGTTGCAGGACTGATATTAATCCTTTTGTATAATACGATCCAGCAAATTTAGGTGCTTTTTAAGGCCAAAATTATTCGCATTATAGTAGAGAATTTACAATAATTATAACTTTATGTAATTAAGTTAGATGGCATGATGACCAAATACTAAATGCAACATTTAAATTAATTTTGTTTTGGTTATATTTTTTTTTCTGAGAAATCATCTGGTTTTAAACTGTTTTCCAGCACTTTTGTACAGTTTAAGGAAAAATATATCCCTATCTCTAAAAATAAATATAAAATTATCAATGTTTATTCTCTAAAATGCATTTTCCAACAAATCTCTGTGGTTATTAATTCAAATTCACAAGGCTGAAATCACTAGTGGTCGTAAACTTTTTTCCAGCACTGTATTTTGAAGAAATATTTTTATTTAAATAATAAATTTTTGTTGAGGTTTATAATTTGTATTTGTTTCTTAGAGGCAGTGTTGGGCAAGATAAAATAAAAACAATATCTAGATTAAGATAAAGATGAGAATTAAATAGTTATCTAGATAAGATAATAGATAATATAATTTAATATAATCTAGATAAAGATAAAAGATAAAAACAAATTATCTAACAAATTAAGATAAAATTTAGCCTTTATTTAGCCAACTTTTCAAACTATCGATATATCGTGATAAATATTGGAGTTTTTGCGATAACAGGCTGTTTGCGCCATGCTCTATTTCGATATGTTAGCTGCTCATTACATTTATATCATGGAAATCTAATGTTAATGTCGCACACGAAAAAAGGTTGTTCCGCAGAGAGGCTACTCGGTATGTTTACGCTTAGGACTGTGGGTAAAGGAAAAGGCATTGTCTTGCTTTCGAGTTTTGATCTACTCCACCAAAGAACTCAGAAATTACAATGTTGGTTTCGTGCCTGGTGAAACGAAATCTTTTCTTTGTTCCCGCTCATGGTTAAATTATTTATTATACATATATAATTTCTTAATTTGTTTTACACTTCGAGAAGTGACTTGGAGCTGGAGGAGTGAGTTTCGAAGCGGCAAAAACACAATGGCTGCTGATGGGAGTAGCAGGGGAGCAGCAGACTAGTGATGTCACTAACAGGTTAACTCTGATTGGCTCCGTTATTTCTGTATCAATCGTAAATTTGATAGACTTACACCTCTCGTTAAGCGTCTATCGATATCGGACAGCCAAACGTAACAGAGAACAGCATGGCGCAAACAGCCTATTATCAGCTGTCCAAGTTATATAATAGCGAAATGCGATATTTTAGAAAATATCACCCATCGCTACTGGGTACCTTCAAGAGGTATTTTCTGAGATACAGTCGACTCCGCTTGTAAGAGCCCAGTAGGGGAAATTGAAAAAAGGCTCTTATAAGTGGAATCGCAAAAGACAAGACAGTTATTTTGGGGAAAAGAAAAGTGGCTTTTATAAGCACTTATCTCTTTTATGCGGAACTCAAAGAATTTCTCAACTGGTCACATGATTACTTGTAAAATTCAGTGACTTTGTGTAAAAAGAAAGAGCCATGAGCCCATGACAAGTCATGCATGTTGGAGCTGGATGCTTGTCTCATCTATTTAAGGTCAACCAGATCCTTACAATTTTAGAAAAGTTTTTTCAGTAAATTTTTTAAAACCTTTATAAAAATTATAGAAATTTTTGAAATAGATAAGATAAACTATGGTTAGATAAAGATAAAAGATGACATACTTGAAAGTTTATCTAGATAAGATAAAAGATAAAAACTTTTCATCTAAGATAATTATCTAGCTACAGGTATTGGACATTGAAACTGAAACACCTGGTAGAAATCCAAAATCTTTATTTAATAAGGTGTTGGGGCACCGTGGGCAGCCAGCACAGCAGCAACACGTCTTGGGAAGGATCGGTAGAGGTCCTGCACAGTTTGCACCCCAGACCATTACTGATCCACCCATTACTGATCCACCTCCGTGTTTGACTGTGGGTGCCAAGCAGTCTGGGTTGTAGGCATCAGAGGGGCTCCTCCAGACGAATACCCTCCCTGTTGTTTGGAAGACAGTGTAGCTGGACTCATCCGAGAATATGACGCGTTTGAGGTCATCCAACGTCCAGGTTTTATGCGTCCGGCACCACTGAACCCGCTTGGAGGCATTTGTACTACTGATGAAAGGCTTCGGTATAGCAACCCTGCCATGGATGTTGGATTTATGCAGGTAACGACGGATTGTCTTCGTGCACACAGGTTCCTGGAGGTGTGTATTCATTTCTGCTGCGGTGGTTTTCCGCTTTCGTGCAACAATCCTGGTCAATGTCGTGACGTCTCTTTCCGACAACTTCCGTTTTCCCCTGCAGTTGCTCCTCCTGGACGTGGTTCGTCCTTCCTGTTCATATGCACACATCACCCTGGATACTGTAGCACGTGAGACATCACAAAGTGTGGCAGTTTTGGACACAGATGCACCTGCTAGACGCGCCCCAACAATCTGCCCTCTTTTGAAGTCGGATATGTCTCCCATTATAGCGCTCTGCACAGACAATTTGAAGCTTACTATCGAACTTTTCTACTGGAGTGACTACCAAGACCTCTGACACGTGATTCATTGATATGCATACGATTAATTACCTAGCAGAAGGTTCTATTCAGCCCTGGGGGTAACCAGTGCTATTTGCGAAGGTGTTTCAGTTTCAATGTCCAATACCTGTAGATAGGTCACAACACTGCTTAGAGGTATCCAAGAAACAAAACCAAGTTCTTGGTATTCAAATCTATCTTTGTTCCTTTTCTCCTCTGTGGTCAAGAGTCTTGGGTAATGACTGAAAGAATGCGATCGCGGGTGCAAGCAGTCGAAATAAGATTCCTGAGAGGTCTGGCAGGTGTTACCCTATAGATAGAGCACACACAGCATAATAAGGGAGTCTTTAGGTGTTGAGCTGCTACTTCTCTGTATTGAGAGGTCTCAGTTGCTTTAGTATGGTCACGTGATATGGATGCCACAAACTGGTCTTCCTAGGCGGTTGCTGTTTTCCAAGTCAGTGGTCAAGAGACCAAGGGGTCATCTTAGAATCAGGTGGCTAGATTACATCAAGAATCTGGGTTTGAGTCGCTTAGGTATTATATGTGCCTGATGGCAGAAGATCGTGAGCACTGGGCATCCTCCATAGGGCTGCTGTCCCCGCAACCCTAACGGATAAGTGAGTTTGAAAAGTAAGTAAGAAGAAAAGATATCCAAGTGATTGGCACTTCACCACTATATTTCGTGACCACATGTTGCGAGCATAGTGATGGCATATACGAGGTGTGGCAATTAAATAATGAGACTGGTGTCAGAAATGGGATTTATTGCAAACAAAGTAACAACTAACTTTTATATCCTTCAACATACTCCCCTCCCCTATCTATACACCACTCCATGTGTGCCTTCCATGTTCAAAGCAATGCTGTAGGTCATCCATTATGTCACCCTCTTCAACAATTCTGCCGTTTTTGCTTTTACCTCTTCAACAGACTGAAAATGTGTTCCCTTCAATGCACTTTTCACTTTTGGGACCAGATAAAAGTCAACGGATCTGGTGAATATGGAGGATGTTCGATCACAGGAATGCACTTGTCCGCTCAAAACTGTTTCACAGATAGGGCACTGTGGGTTGGCACGTTGTCCTGATGCAGAATCCATGCGTCGTTCTTCCACAAATCCAGTCTTTTCTTCTTTACTCTTTCTCTCAGCTTGATTAGGACTTCTTTGTATTATTTCTGATTAATGGTATTTCTGAAGATCGCAGCACTAATACAGAACAATGTCCTTACAAGCGACGCTCAAAAGAAAACTAAAACAGACAGAGAGACAAAACAAACAGTGGCTGTTCTTGAAGGTTCAAGGTCAACTGCTTTCCAATACTAACTTACCCCCATACGGCTGCGTGATAGGAGGTGCACAGTCTTGCTATATAGTTGCCACACCTCGTATAGTGAGCAATAACATTGAATATGATCCATATCCTCCCTATACTCTTGTATTTTCTTTTGTTTCCAAGTTGAAATCACATCTAAAAGAATGAAAGTTTCCAGACTCTATGACTTCATTTAAAAACAAAGGCAGTACTCAAGAAGGCAGAAAAGAATGGTTATGCCATGTATTTACAGACTGACCAAAAACATTTAGCGAAATGCATTCGGGGGGGGGGGGGGGCACAACCTTGTGCACATTGTTCCAGAATAAATACTTTATTGCTAAAATCTCAATTTTTTTGTGAACAGCAAACATCCTGAAATGATTTGTATATTAGTGAATATATTTTATGAAGTTGATGGTGCCCTGCTTGCAGTACATATCAGGAAAGAAAAACACACAGACTTCTGACTGGTTTTGCATTTTATTCCTGGCTTTGTCAAGGATACAAATGAAGAGGCAGGCAAGACTCCTTTTATACAGTTTACGATGGTATAGACAGTCATTGATTGGTTGGATACTAAAAAAAGCTAATTTGCCAAAACTATAGACTATGGTGGTAAAATAGTTGCAATTGGTTGAAATACGATCATGATTGGTAGAACAGAATGAGTAAATCAGAAAAAATAATAACAAATAGGATCAAAATAAGAATGCAAGTTAAAATTATAGGGATATAAATAAAACTATGCAGAGAGCAATGACAATCGTTTGCTGATCCAATGACCCCTTCAAGAACGCTGTGTTGGAAGCAAATGAAATCTTCAAGGTCAAACATGACTCGTCTAATGAATTCGTCAATGTTAGATGTGCATTCTATGCTAATGCCCATCAATGACTTCATTTAACTGTTATTTCATTTAAGTTTTTAATTCCAGTCTCGTTTTGCATTATTATTTTTTTCTTGTTCTTTCCATTGCTCATGTCCTTGACAAAGCCAGGAATAAAAGGCTAAACCATTTGGAATTTTGTGTGTTTTTCTTTCCACTATGTACTGCAAGGCCTCCATCAACTTTATCAAGAAGGACAGCATAGAGAACTCTCCATTTGATGAATTATTTTACTCGAGCAACTTCTGTAGTCTCCAATCTTAGTCTAATAAAATTTAACCTAGGAAAGCAAAAGATTGTGTAGATATTGAGTAACTAGCTCACCTGTGGTTAGTGAATGGGCATTTTTTTCTGTTTAAAATGTTAATGCAAATTTTAAAATACTTACAAATGTCTTAAAATTCAACAGATTATACAGGGTGTTACTGAATGGTCTGCACAAGCTTTCTGGATATGTTCCAACAATTCAAAGAACCGTCTGAAGAAAATTGTTCAGAATCCATTAGACTACTTCTTCTGGAAGCATTTGAAAACTCAGTAGCAGACGTTGCAACTTTTTGTCAACAGATTTTGGATGGCTGCGACATATCCATCTTATACCAACAAGATTGCCAATCTGTAGGCTTCCTTGGAATCTGTGGAAGGTCATTTTGAGCATTTGTTATAGCAAGTGTATTGTCTTGTTATACCGTAGAAATTAATAACAGAGTTTGCAACTCCTACGCGCTTTAATGTTAATTTCGTCTGCTGCAGGACACTTTCAAACCGTTATAACTCTAGAAAGAAGCATTTTTGACCCCATGTTCATATGACATTTTTTGCTCGTTTTGGTCCCTGGAACATATCCTATACAGACCATCCAGAAAAATACTGTAATAAAGGTCATGCAGGAAAATAAACATCTGTTGAATAAGGTCTTATAATTAAGTACACTTTATAAATTAATATTTAATGACAAGGTACTTTTATTTTAAATTTTAGCGTCCAGAATCAAGTAAGCCACGACGATGTCGTGCATTATATGATTGTGATGCCGACAACGAGGATGAATTATCTTTCCAAGAAGGAGAAGTCATCATTATACTTAATGAACAAACGGATGATGAGAACTGGATGGAAGGCATGGTGGAAGGTTTTCCTCAGCGCAAGGGGATGTTCCCTGTTAGCTTTGTTCACATGTTATCTGATTAGTTAATAGGTGATATTAGCTTAGAAGCAGGTAACAATTATAAATGTAATTTTTGTAAATACTCTTAAATAGCATTTGGAAATAATGTCAGATAAAATAATGTAAATAAAAGTGATAACTATACCACATTTTTATAGAAATTATAGATTATTAAATTGAGGGCATTTTTATGCATAAAAAATGATGCATACTAATGCACTTAAAATACATGTATAGTCATTTTTTGTGATAAGTAATGTGTATGAATGCTTGTGAAATGAGGTTTTCCCAATCTTCTTTAAGGAACATATAATGAGTGGTTAATGAAAATGGGAAAAATATACAGATCTTCATTATGATAAAAATATGAAATAATTCATTCATAAAATAGTATATTTTAAGGAAAACATGAATGATAGGGTTATTCAAAACCAGAAATTCTTAAGTTAAAAATAAATAAATAAATAAAATGAAAGAGTAAACTTCATGAAGTTCAAAATGTAAATATAGGTGTGATACATTCTGCCTATTTTCAATTTAGAAACTAAACAGTGTCATTCTTATGTGGAGATGATGCGCTAAAGGAAGAATATTTTATTCCAGTGCTTTAATTATATAAAGTATTGCAAAGAGTAAAAATTTTAAATAAGCGAAAAATAAATAGCCATTCAACTCTTGCAATGTTTAAAAAAATATATAAAAAAAAATAAAAAAAAACTGATGCAAATTTTTCCTGATAGTCATGATATAAAGTTCTATGCTAAGGCTACAATAATATATGTATATATTAAAATATAAAATATTTTTTACTTTAAAATATATGCTAGATGCATTTTGCTTGTAATTAAGTATAATTACTGCCATATTTTTATTTTTTATTTTTTTTATCCATGTTTTAATATAAATTGTGTTAAAATAAGTTTAAGAATGGATGAAAGAACATAAGAAAATATTAATTATTTTTAATTGTTGATTTTATGACCCATAACAGGATCTCTATTTTTTTGTCTGTCTGTCTTTCCTTTTTTTTTAATTTTGGATTTGCTAGATAAAAACTGTGTGAATGCTGTAATTTTTATTCATGTATGTTTATAGTTGTTCATATAAATTATTTAGGTTCAATTGCTTTTGTCATGCTCATTAAAAACAAAAATCACTTTGGTGAAAATGTATCCATGTTAATAATGATAAAAAGAAATTTTTGGGATGGTATATAGCAAATTTTTTGCTATTATTTTTTGATTTTTGGGATGGGAAAGGGTAAATGTCATAAACTCATTGTTTATGATGCAAAATACCTCTCAAAAATCGGTATTTTTTATTATTATTAATTGTAATTCAGGTTCTTAATAATTTTACATGGATAGATTTCTCCATTTGTATCACTGTACAAGATTTCTTGTAGTAGGTTTCATTGCATTTTCTGATTAAAAGAAAACAAAAAAACAACAAACATTAGTCATATTGTGTATTTCTCACTCACTCAATGAAAGAATCTCACCTCTTGCGTTAGATTGCCTACTATTTAGATATCTTTCCATAGTCTAGTGTTTTATATGTTTATATCAAAAGTATGATGAAAGATTTTATAAAAGAAAAAATATTAGATTATTATTATAAATATATAAACAAAAGCAGGGATGAATGTATTCTGAAGATGTGATAATTTTGATATTTGTGTATGGCTAAGTCCAAAAATATTTATAATATTTTTCCTAGTAAATAAAATTTCCAGTATTAGTGATATTTTAAGAATGAAGATTGTATAAGTTTTCAAAACTAGGAATTGACATTTTTATGATTAATTTGTATGCAAATCGATAAAAAAAAAATTTATCCTGCCACAATAGTATTATTTAGAACAAGGATCTGAATACTACTATTATTGAATTTAACATATAAAACAACCACCTTTAAGTGATTAATAAAAAAAATGTAAATGAAAAAAAAATGAATAAATGAATAAACTTAAGTGCATTTGACAAATAACTAGGGGTTGATTTTTATTTTATATTTTTTTTTACTTACTTCTTTCAAAGAGGTTACTTTTATGTTTTGAATATTACCATATTAACTCGAATATAACACGACCTCGAATCTAATATGACCCCTATTTGGAAAAAAAGTTTTATAATGGAAAAAAACAACAACAATCTTTTTTTTTTTTTTTTGGAAAAAGATTTTCATAACATCATTTGCTATATGATATTATTTAGATTAATTATTTACATTTATTTACATCATTCTTTATTTGAACTATCAAGCTCATTCCCAAAGAATATCAACCTCACAGCCATGCAGTTTCATTGGAGATACCAGCATTTATAGAATTATAGAATAGTTATACGAGGGCCACTTAGAAAATCATGGCAATTTTTTTTTTTTTTTTTTTTATACAAACATTTCATAATATACATATAAAAATGCACAATGTTGTTTACCAATAATGTCTGTTACATGAGTTACTCAGGAAGTATTGTAGACAAGACAGAAGAGTAAAAATCAAAAAGAAATTCATCTACTGTAATAATGTTGAGAACAATAGTCTGCACACACATTAACACATTAAGAAACTATGAAGTAATCTCCAAGGCAATCAACTGTTAGCTGCCAACCATGAGGAAGTCGATCAACACCATCAGCTGCTCCAGTGTCCAATTTACAATTTGGTAATCTTACATCTCACTGCATTATCTGCATGCTTGGTGAATTTCATCTTCATGGACCCTTTCTGTTTACTCCATCTGAAGATTCTTCCCCCCCCCCCCCCCCCGAAGATTTTATACACTACGTGACATTGCTATTGTAAGAGATTGCGCCCCAAACCATGATGCCGCGATGTCGGGCTTTGTGCCGTTCCACAGTTGCAGCCGGGTTGGACCTGTCACCACGTTGGTGTCAAACTCTTACACAGCGACTGTCATTGCTGAAACAGTGGCGTGACTCATCTGAGAACACCACCCTGCGCCATTCCACTGTCCACATGGCTCTTTCTCGACACCATTGCAAACGAAGGCGCCTGTGATGTGGGGTCAATGGCAGTCTTCCTAATGGAAGATATGAGTGCAGGACCCCGGCGACCAATCAACGAATAATGGTCCTGGACTATAGGGGAGCATCTTGGTTCTCAAACTTTTTTAAACAAGTACCATTCCGTGAGTTGACTGGTAAACTGAAGTACCACTGTCAATGAATCGTTAATATACGTCTGTGTTGTTTTAAAGAAAAAATACCACACGAGTACCACTTGGCATAGCTTGAAGTACCACAGTTTGAGAAGCATGGATCTAGAGTGTCCTGAACATGCTGCAAGAGGTCGTTCCGTCTGGAAGTTCGCCAAAGCTTGCCAGCGGATGCGTCTGTCCACACGCGCTGACGTCGCTGGGGCCGCACCAGAACTTCTCAAACGTGTCCCATTCTTTTATTCCTTTCTTTCATTTTTCTCTGGTTCCATCCATCCTCGCCACAGCCGATGCACCGTGGACGCGTGTAAGTTGCAGTCTGCTGCGATTCGACGAAAGGACCAACCTGCCCTTCTGAGTCCGATCGCTATAACCCTCGTGAAATCGTTTGTCTTCTGGAACTCCCTTGGTTGACGACGTCCTGGCATTCTCTGCAACTAAATGTTTCCTCAGCAATAAAAAAAAATTGGAAGACGATTTCTGTGCAAGACAGAAGTATTGCCAATAATGCAAATTCCTTCCATTATATCGCATTCAAAATACGCGGGAAAGCTGCGCATCATTTCCATATGTCTGTGAGCTGGATTAACCCTGCAATTTGCATATTTCTCTGCCCATTCGTTCATGGTGTTGCATTTTCAATGTCACCTAGTGTGTTTTCTTTATTTATATTTCCCCCCAATATTTTCGTCACTGAATCTCACTGCTCTATACCATATTTGAAAGAATTTTATCAAGAATTCCTATCTTCATCCGTTCTTGATTTTATATTTCATAGTTTGCATTGTAATTTGAAATTTCAAAGATTTCAGTTTAAAACTTCTTTCAAAATCTAAATTTTTTAAAAAACATTTTAATTAAATTAGAGCGTTTGTCTGAAGCATTTTGGGAGGCAGTTATCCGGATACCCCTTAAACTGTGCCTTAACGGATTTTTCATTAAATTCCGTTAAAGCTTTTCTCGAGATATTAATTTTTTTTTCTAATAATTAAGACAAAGCTGATACATTCATACCTCCCAGCCAAAATCAATATATTCGACATGAACGGATTCCTCTCAGAGTCGAATAACTTTGGTAAATAAATTGTTTGCCTCTGATAAGCCAATTTTGAATTTATAAGGAATTTTTTAAACAAAAAAACAAAACAACCCAACCTCTCCTCCCCCCTCGCTACAAAATTTTTCTATTAAAGACTAACTCAAGATGGGTCCATGAGCGTTTTATCATACGACATACCTCAGATGAAAAAAATAATTTTCGATCCTGGTTCGAATCCAGGCTGTAGAATTTTCTTTCCTATTTTTCATAAATAATTTTTTTTTCCGTTTTTTTCTTTCCATGATAAAATGGGAGGCCTGTGCGAATGTTCCATTCCACCATTTCAATTTATTTTCTTTACAGACAAGCAATTACGAGGGTTGTTCAAGAATTTTTGCCTCCTGATCCGTAACTTTGTTAACTGATTTTCAAAATTCTGATACTTACATTTGTCCTCTATGTAATGCAGTATTCACATAGTCCCCATCCCTTTCCACGCTTGCGCCAACGCGCGACTAGTCGGGTGAACCCGTCGGAGAGGAATTCCGGGGTTGTTGTCGACACGAGGATTGAATGGTATCTTTCACCTTGTCGTCAGAATGCAATTCATGCCCCTTAAGGTGCTCTTTCTTCTTTGGGAAGTGGTGAAAGTCGCAAAGAGCAAAGTCTTCCATCTTTGAGCAATGCGCGGAAAGAGATGGGGACTGTGTCGAAAAGTGAATAGTGCATTACATAGAGGACAAATGTAAGGATCAGATACAAAAAGAATTTTGAAAATCGGTTAACAAATAAAGTTAGGGACCAGGAGGCAAAAATTCTTGAACAACCCTCGTATATACTCATCGTCTAAAAAAATTGAACTTAGAAGGAATCGCCAGATTGAAAAGGTATTTGAAAGGAAGTTAGTGCTCATCAAAAGCAACACATGATTAAACAATGAGTGTGGATATGACAAAATATTTATTGGTCAAAATACCAAAATCATTACAACTCTCAATAGGATGTTGGGCCGCCATTTCTAATGCATTCTGCCACACGTCGTGACATGAAGTCGTACAAGTTCTTAACGTTGTGTTGGATCAGCTCATCCCATGCAGACTGAACTTCGGTTTGTAGCTCTTGCAGATCTTGCCCCATAGAATCCCATAGGTTTTCTATGGGTGCAACCTTTTTTTTGACGATGAGTGTATTTCATTAAAAATTCGTTGAAGAAATTGCAAAATCTAAAGTTTCAGCCCGGAATTTAAAATTGCTTTCAACAATTTTGAAAAGTCACTTTTTCAAGATTTAAAAACGACTTTGTTGCCTTGATGTTAATTCAAAAAAAAAAAAAATCAAAAAAAATCAACAAAGCTGAAGAGGAAATTCCAGGGTGCAAGGCAAGTGTTTGAAGGAATTTAAATGTTTTTATAAAAATTGTTTAGATTATATAAAAGAGTGGACAGATCTCTTTGACGAATCGAGTGTTTTTGAATGGGCTAAAACATAACACAAGCTGGAGCAGTGATAAATCTAAACTAAATATTGAAACATTATCAACAGTCTTGGCAGTGAAAGTAAATCTGAATTATACATGCGACGAATTTTCTGATATTTTACAAGAAAATGACGTACTTTTGAGAAATATTCATTAAAATAAAAAATATATTTTAAACTAGTTGTAAAAACTAGAGTTATACATGTACTGATAAATGTTGCATTTCTCAACATTTGTTTCAAAATAGTTATAAAAATGCCGTTTATATTTTTCAGTCCATCAACCCCCACCACATTCTGTTATCTTCATGTACTGCTTTTCAATTTCAAAAATCTGGTCACCTTAGGTAAGTGCATTATTAACACCAAAGCAGAAAACACAGTCAGAATCTGTGGAGAGTGGCAAAGCGAAAGCAAAGTGTCTCTTCTAGATTGGATCTATTGGAAATTCAGCCTAGCAACAGATCAGCCTACTGATACTTTGCTTATTCTTCCAAGCTATTAGTAAAGGGACAAACCCAAACATTCATACCCAATCAGCCAGGATCAACTCTCCTGATCCCACTCGTTGTTTAATGTGTATATATTTGAAAATATTATTAAGTTTTTAGTAAATGACTTTGACAAACATTGATGGTCTCCTTCCCTCCTCCCTGTCTTCGTAAAAGTTTCACACTTCTAATTAAGGCACGTAACAGAGAACAACGGACCTTGGATTCAGTAATTCTTAAAACTTTTCCACTGCGTATGCGTATTTGGAGATGTAACGACATTGACTTTTTCAATTAAAATGTTGTGTTTAACATTATTATTGTTTTTTTGTGCAAATGAAAGGGTGAGACGCTTAGAAAATAAGAAGCCATGGATCAGGAAGAGCTTAAGGTCTGATTAGCCAAGGAGCATTACAGCAGAAAAAGCTTAAAGCCAATAGGTTATTATAACCACATCTATTATGTTAGTAGCTTTTCTAAAGACAATGAAGCTAAATAGTTTGGAAGCCGTCATGAGACGGCGAAAAATTTTCTGTCAAAGGACAGAGAAAGAATCACGATTGGAATCGAAGATTTAGTAGCAAAAGATATTGGAGATATAATAGCCGAGAATGCGCCACAAATGAGTGTGAATAAAGGAAAGAAGTACCAAAGTACTATGGAAGATGTGGTCGATTCGCCTATAATTTAGATTTAGCAGTGAATAGAAAATTGAAAATTACGAGCTAAACGGAAAAGGCAGAAGAAAATGAGTAAAGCATCTTCTGGCGGATTGGCAAATATAGAAGAGTAACGAAATTGACAAAATGAAGGTAACGAAAATGCGCTAGAATTACCCAGCCGATTCACAGAGGTCAAAGAAGAACTCCACAGGTGAATTAGCCAAAGATCTGGAAACTGCTAAATCAGTAATTATTATAAGAGATTAATCAAACCAGTTGAGAATGTGCAACCTTGCATTACCAAAACAACGAACTTAAAATTACCTGACAAATTTATTTCAATTTATTATTATTATTATTATTATTATTATTATTATTATTATTATATTTTATTATTATTATTATTCTAATGTATGCGGACGATCTTAAAATTTTTTCGTACATTGACAGTTGGCAAGACTGTATTAAAATGCAAGAAACGTTGGACTCAATTCTCTCCTGGTCTAAATCGAACGGATTAAGTCTTAACTCGAGCAAATCGCACGTAGTTTCTTTCTCCAGGAAAGTAACAAATTTTATTTTTGAGTACAAGATTGGTCATGATATCATTGGGAAAAAAGATGAAGTTAAAGATTTAGGCATTTTATTTAATACAACTTATCTTTTACCCCGCATATTGATAACATCATAAGAGATGTCTCCCGTAGAATTGGCCTCTTGAAAAGGCTTACCGCATTTTTCAAAAATCCATTAACTATCATAAAATTATTTATTTCTATTGTAGTTCCTAAAGTTACATATGGTGTGTTAATTTGGTTTACTCATCACACTCAAAACTTTTTACTCCTACAAAAGAAATTTCTTTCATTTTTAAATTTTCTCTCAAAAAAATATAACAAGCATGATCTCAATATAAAATTTATAAATGTGTTTACTCTTTCCAATATCATTGGTAATATTTTTCTTAATGTCCTTAAGAGGATTGTTTCTGGGGCTGTTTGGATGCCCGAGGTTCTGTCATCTATCGGGCTGTCAGTTCCTAGAAAAATTCGTCATAAGTGTCTTACTTTAATAACTCCTAGTACGAGGACAAATATTGGTGAGATTACTCCTTCGTATAAACTTGTCACTTTGTATAATAGAATCCTCTCTCATAAAGATGTAGACATTTTTAATGACCCAACCAATTCTATTTTTAAGACTTTAAATATCTGATTTTGATTTATTTGTTACGAAATGTAATCTTTTTCTTTTGAATTCTTTCCCCGCTTGGGTTTTATACCTGTAGGGGCAGTTTGTATTTGCTTGTACATTCTGATCTGAATAAATTAAATTAAATTAAATTAAATTAAATTAAATTAAATTATTATTATTATTATTATTATTGAAAGTTTCCTTGTGGCAACTGCCCTTAATTATGTCCATTAATAAGATAAATTTTATACTAAAAATTACGCTGTGTTTAAAATCATTAAGACTAATAATATAAAAAGACATATATTGATCGTTTGGAGTAAAATCTGAGAGTACAGGTCGGTTGCGAAAAACACTCAGGGTCTCTAAAATTTCAGTTATGGGTGTTTGGAAAAAAACTCCTTGACCGTTTTGCTTGGAGCCATCTGTGTACCATACAAATCTCCATTTGAGGATTTAGTTTTTCGTCTTGTTCAAATCTCCTATGAGGTCATTTGTTATCATAGGAATCGACAGAAAGAATTTTACTTCCATTTTCTAAACAGCTTTTTATATTAATTAATTTTAATGTTATTTTTTGTCCTTGGTTTTATTTCTTTACTGTTTTTGCTTTCTTTTTGAGGTTTCGAGATGGGGCCGACCTGACGGGAACATTTATTTCCTTTTTGGCCCCCTTCTCCCCCTCTTTTTTATAGTTATTAATCTTTTTATACTGAATGATGATATCATAGACCATGGATATTAACATGAAGTAGACTTAATGGTCAATTTATTTATTATTACGATGATATCTGACAGTAAAAAAAAAAAAAAAAAAAAATTAAAATTTAAAAAAAAAAAAAAAAATTTCATCGGAAGGCTGCGATGCGACTGGATATTTTCTGGATAATATGGTTTCGCGACATTTCGTCCGCTCATAGCTCTCGAATTACCAGTCTGTAAGAATCATGGCAAATCCACGGATAAATACTAGTGGGGTTATGGCGAGTATTATTTCTATTGCTCTTGTTGGTAACGTTCACATCGCATCTGTCATCCCCAGACTTTCTATCCTGTGTATATATCTGTGCGCCATCCTCGAGTTCAGTCCCCAAGCTTTCCCAAGAAATCCTCTGCTAAGAAGCAGCCAAAATTTAGCTTGGTTAATTTTATTAAGTACCGAAAGGTGCTTTATGCTATCAGTGTGGGGAAACGTGTCTGTCTGTCCGTCCGTCCATAACTCTAACTCCTCCGAGGCTATGAAAGATTTTCCAAATCTGTTTTCGTCAGTCTATGTATATGGTTCATGGCACGAACCAATCACAAATATTATCTAAATCGGTTCAATAGCACGTGCACAAATGGTACCTTCACGACCCTACCTAGCAATTTTCAATGGAGAGATGTATTATGTAATATATCAAACAAATCATAATGACGAGATAGAAGCGGATATAAATTACTATTTTCGCCAGTTGATAAATATGGTCTGGGAATGAACCATTTTGAAAATGGTTGTAATCGAAACAATGGCTGTGCTCTAATGGTACCCTTATGACACCTTCAAAAATTTTCAATGCTAAAACATGGCATGTAATATATCAAACAACTTGAAATGATGTGTCATGAATGAATATAACGTAAAATTAATGATAGTCGAAATTGGATCAAAGGCACCTGGTTTACTGGAACAATTATGGTTCATTGGAACTTTCAATGCTAAGATATGGCATGTAATATATCAAACAACTTGGAATGATGTGTCATAAATGAATACAAGGTAAAATTAATGATAATCCAAACTGATTCAAAGATACGTGGTTTAATGGTATCATTATGGTCCATTAGAAACTTACAATGTTAACATAGGGCGTTTAAAAATATTGTTCCGCGAATGGTTTAGTTTAACCTTTTGGTACTTGGTTATGTCATTCCTTAATGGTTTATTATCTAAGTGATGATTCCAACTCAATTTATGTCCAGAGTTACTTCCAGATATTTGAAATCTTTCTTTGGTATAATTTTCTCCGCAAAAGGAGTTTGATGCATGGACAGCGGAGATAGCATCCCTCCTTCGGGTAAATGAGTTTAGTGTGATTTTTTGAGGATTTACTTTAAATGACGCTCAGTACACAATGTTTGAACCTTGTTCAAAGCGCCCGGCAAGAGGCTTAACTTACCAGGACACGTAACGTAGAGGACAATGTTATCCGCGTAACCTTGGGTATAAATTCTTCGATTGTTGAGTTCAGAAATGAGCTCATCCATCATCCAGTTCCTTAACAGGGGTGATAAAATACCTCCCTCTGGACAACTCCTGGTTGTTAAGGCCTCAATTACATCCTCAAACATTTGAGTTTTAATGGTTCATTCTGCTAAGAGGGTCTGTACTCAGTTGCAGAGTATCGGGTCGATTGTTCTTGCCTTTAATGCATTAGCAATCGAATTGTAAGGGATGTTTTTAAAAGCTCCCTGTATATCCAGAAATGCCGTAAAAAGAATTCCGTAGTGATCCAGAATCTTCTTTATCCTCACTAGAGGATGATGCAGAGTCTTCTCTGTTGATTTACTTGGTTGGTAGGCAAATTGATTGTTATGTATCGGTTTAGTATCTCCCATACAACTCTGATCTGCCTATCAATTATTTTCTCCATGCATTTAAGTAGGAAGTTTTTTGCCTCGTCATAATAACTTTTCCCAGATTTTGGTAAAAATATTACATTAATTTCCCTCCATAGTCTAGGAATGTATCCAATGGCCAAACTGTCCGTATACATTTTACATAGAATTTGTAAGATCATGTCTGAACAAGCATGATTCCGCCCATTTTGATAGTCCGTTTTATAATAATTGCTGCATTTGGAGAACGAGTTTCAAGTAGAATCGCAAGGATTTCCTTGCTATTCCTGGTTTATTCGCCATTTGTCTTATTGAGAATTTCCACTATAACTTGTGTGTGACTCATGAGAATTTGATGGAGTCTAGCCAAAGAACGGAGTATCCTTATACGTTCTTTGGTCTAGCTCCGTCAGCAGTTTTCAGATTTCCTCTCTAAGTTACATTTAGCGTCCTTGTATTCAGCGAGTGTTCCTTTGTACGTTCGCTATTCGTTAGTTCTTTTTAGCTTTAATTAAATTTAAAAATCACATTTGCTTCTCAACTTTAGTGTAAACTTTTTAAATAAAGAAATTAATTTATAATGCAATGGAATTTGGATGAAACAATTTTTTAATAACTTTTCCTTTGGGAATATTGATTGAAAAGACAACAATTTTGATGACATCAAGGATGTGACTGGATCAACTGTACATCCCGACAACGCTCACATCCTCATCTGTGATCAACGATGTATCAACCTGCATTCAACCAGTGATCTTTACAGCAAGCCTCAAAACGCCATACCCAACCTGTTGATTCTATGAGCAAAATAAATCATATACAAATGTACAGCACAAGTGATGCATTCATCCATCGAGCAATATTGCATCATGACGGTCTTACACCGGGTAAGCCATGAACTGTTATTTTCATACTAGTTGTCTCCTAAAAAACTGTCCTAATAACCCAAGAACAAGAAACTATCAGTGATTTCAACACATAACTGATTTTAGAACAAAATAGTTACAGATTGATATCTTGAAGATTTTTTTAGTCTTTTCAGTCAATATTCCCAAAAGAAAAGTTATTATTAAAAAATTGTTTCACCCAAATTCCACTTCATTAAAAATTAATTTCCTTATTTAAAAAGTGTACACTAAAGTTGAGAAGCAAATATAATTTTTAAATTTAATTATCATTCATATACCTCAACTGTATCCTATATTAATATTCTTTTAACTTTTTTGAAAAGGCTAAATGTCCGCCTCTGCTGAGCAAGATCATTGTTCCATCATACACATCGGTGTTTACTTTTTCTTCTCAGCAGTGGACAGTTTTTATGGCACAATTGACTAATTACCTGTCACAGTCTGTTTATGCACAACGCTATTGAATATTTTGCTGGGAAAGTTTAAGAGAGAGTTCTTGAAATCCTCTCTAAATTGTATCCAGGTCGTCCTTTTTGGATCTAGATTCCTCAGTATCTATCGACATGGTGACTGGACAGAGCGATGTTGGTATCATCGCTGGACTCGGTCAGATGATCTCAGGTCAATATCTAACTGACTTTAGTCGCCGGAGAACTCCTGGTCCTTTATAAGGTCCCTAGGCTAAGCTTTTTTATAGTAAAGGTATCCTTATCCATCTGCTCAGATATACAGGGTGTTTCAAAAGGTAAAATCCAAACTTCACACACAGATAGGAGGCATGAAGGTGAACAGATTCTGTTAATACATGAGTGGTCGGAGCTCAATCATTGCCAAGGTAACGTTAGAGGGGGGAGCAGTAATTAGAGTGCACATGAAAACACATGAGTAAGTATGCACTGTACACATGTTTATTATGGAACTGCGAATCCACTGAAGCTTTACAAAAGATGCTCAAAATGTGAGCCAGACATGGCCTCACATACATTTCTCTGATGTCGTCTGAAACAACTGCGATGCGAGCTGCCAGACCTTCAATGCTTGTCACAGGTGTTCGGTACACAACTGATTTCATGTGGCCCCAAAAAAAGAAATCCAGCGGATTAAGATCTGGTGACCTAGGAAGCCATGCTACAGGTCTACCTCTTCCTATCCAGTGATTTGCCAAATGTTGCATGAAGGTAATTGCGCACATCACGGCTAAAATGAGCGGGCGCTCCATCATGTTGGAACCACATTTGCATGCGAATAGCCAAGGGCAAATCCTTCAAAAGCACGTGTTCCTTGCCAAAGAACTGCAACCTATTTGTGTTGTGCCATCATTTACATGCTTTATCACTTGCCATTTGCTCCCCCATTAACTTGACAATGGTTGAATTCCGACCCCTCATGTGTTCGCTTTACTGCCTCCTTAATCTGTGTGTGAGGTTTGGATTATACATTTTGAAACACCCCGTATATGCAATAGAATGAGGTATATCTCGGTTGTGCTTGCAAGCCGGAATAAAGCTGAATAGTCCTGAAAGTCGCCAGGTGTTCAGGAGGCTCCATTTAAGGCACAATAACCACTTAGGTGTCACCACTCAGTACAAATCTCTCGACATCTTTGGTTTGGGAGTTGGTATACATCCACTTATTAGTTAATTGGGATGTCCTAGGTCATTTCTACTTAGGATGTTCGGCTATCTGCCAGCTGCCGGCGTACCTAATAGCCGCTCAACCTTGGGAATAGTTAGGTTTTGTAAGACCGTGCCCTAATTTCGTCATCCAAGTTTTTAAAATAAGTTTGTTGTTCTGTGTGTGTTCTCAAAAAATATTAGATTTTTGAAATTCTGATTTTGGATTCTGAAAGACCATCAGAAAGTAGAGTAGGAATGTCTCAAAGACCAATCTTCTATCTCTTTGTTTTCATCGAGAAAATCGACTTGAAAAATCTGAAGATCCTGAACTTTTAAAGTTTTGAACCCAGTTTTATCGAAAAAGACAAAGAGATAGTGGGTCGATCTTAGACACATTCTTATTCTACTTTTTGATGATCCTTAAGAATCTCAAGTCAGAATTTAAAAAAATCTAAAAATATTTGCGACACACGCACAGACTGAAGAGATTTCAATAACGAACTTTGAAAAGAGACTTTTACGAGCATTCGGTAGCTCTATAGAGAAAGCACAGTGTATAATACGACTTGCCAAAACAAAATCACCGATCGCTGTTCAGAGGAGATACAGGTTAACTTACGGTACACAATCCCAGACAAAAGATCGATTAACGCCTGAATGAAAACTTTTTCGATAGTATAAAGGAAGAGCAGTGGGTAGCCCAACACCTTTTTCTTTGTAACATGCTGAAAACGATATATGCTATTACGCTAATAAGTGTTATTTTATTATAAATCTTTTATGGATAACCTACATAAAACTATTAAGCAGACGTTTCTAATTCATTGGCTTGTGTGTGTATATGTATGTATGTGTTTACTGTGTGTGTGTGTGTGTGTGTGTGTGTGTGTGTGTGTGTGTGCGTGCGCGCGTACTAGCTGATTGACCTAATAAAGGATCCCTTCAATGTACTAAATATCTAGGGCCAAATCAAGTAACTTTTTCACCTTAGTCTTTCGTTAGCAATAAATAGGTAGGTCCCATTTAATCAGTAATGAGTTTGTCAAAGTTTTCGGCTAACCAAAACGGCCGAGTAATAATCAATAATGATGAGTACAAAGGGCATTAAGAAAGTTTTACAACATTACACCTGTGATTTTTAGTCTTTCAAAATACTTTTCACACACTGAATGCCTTTCTACATCCTTCGAAATTAATCATCAATCTAATTTTTCATGTTTCTTCCAGAAGTTGGGCGCACTCGCTTCCCACGCCTTCAAAAGCTCCTCATTGAAGTGTGGACGCATTATTAGAGTTTTTGTCTTTTGACTGTATGAATGAAATTTTTATAAAAGTTTCACATTTTGAAATCGTAGTTTAAAGAGCGATTATTTAATCACTCATTGTCATTTTATTTTTATTACTATACAATATTGGAATATCATCCAATAAGACTGGTCACCATATTTAATACTGACAAATGTAAAGAATATTTAGTACTGTTAGGTAAATTGTAAAATAATAAATAATGGCAATTTGGTAAATATCCATTCAATTAATCAGTAATTCTGGTCATGAAAAATATATTTCACAATGATATCTTAAGCCTTGCTAAATTTTCTGTGTCAATTGTTGGCAGTTTAACAATAAAAAACAAAAACAAAAACAAACTTGGAAGCTATTTCACTTGTTTTCCATTGTCTACTTCATCATTTTCCTTCATATGGTCCTTCCTTTCATCATAATCATTCCGAAATAAACTGGAAGTTGAACATTCATCATAGGTAATGCATTAACATTACGCTTTTTTCCCCTTTTGCTATTAGTATATTACAAGAAATTTATCTAATTCTGCATCGTTTGCAAAATTTTTGTTAATTGTATCTTTATAGAAAATGAATGCCTAATTTAGGGATCCTTATCCATGTTAGTGCTACTTAGTTGCACCATATTCTTCCTTAAAGCTTTAAATAGTTTAGTGAGCTTTGAAATACTTGCATTTACTACAAATATTTAATCCGCATACCGAAAAGAAGCTTTGCCCAATTTAATCGTACTTTATTGAGCTTTTAAGTGAGCATACATTATCCTTATATAATGGACCGGACAGCACTCAGGCACAAGAAAAGTGTGATTTTATTTTATTTAATATGTTATTGGACCTCCGCGTGCTGAAATTATGCCAGCCACCCTTCTAGGCATACTTTCTCTAGGGTTCTGATAAAACAGCTTCCGATATTTAGGTCCATTCTTACTGAAAGCAACGAACTATGTGTTAGCAGTGGATATCGAATAATCCACTGCTGATTTCGGTGGTTGAATAATTTTTCAGAAATTTTAAGAAATTTCACAAATAGACGGATGGCTTCAATGTAGCGCTCGATTATAATAATTATTATTCCTCTTTTAAAGTCATTTAGGTTCCCTTTGTTTAGCAGATTTCTATATTCACTTACATGAGCAGGTTACTATATCAACAGTATAACAATTGCATCAGCTGTTGATATGCGAACACGGGTTCCAAAGCGCAAATCAGATTTCATGTCAATTAGGAGGCGTCCTTTTTATTATTATTGTAGGGTAATGGAAAAGACTGGTCTCTGGAAATGAAAGATCTCCTTTCCTATTTTGGAAACAGCGTGCAATAGATAAACGGCAGCTATGGAGTTTTGAAAGAATCTTTCGTTCATTAATGCTCGTGTTAATTTTTTGCATGCAAACCAGATTGTTATCAAATTAGCACATACATTTTTGTGTTTAGACCAGTGCTTCTCAACCGTCGGGCCGCAACCCGGTACGGGGATCAGATTCCAGAATTTTATAAATTGTCGTCTTATTAAAAAAAAGAACCTTCCAGGTCTCACAAAGGTTGAGAAACACTGATCTAGACTATTGACAACCGCGTCCCAAATATCAAATTTGCAGTTTCTATACGACAACAGGGTGTCTCAAAACTTTAGGCCAAAATTCTACAGATGGTAAAGGATTGTAAACAGACTATTTTGAGATAGGAAACTAATGGTTGGAAATGCATATTTCAGGCATCCCAAGATCTTGAACGAGTACTAAGTGAGAGGAACGTTTTTGCAAGCTGCTGTCGTTTCAGAGGACACAACGAATTATTTATGCTTAGACAACTTACACCTGACAGCAACAACACAGCGACAACTTACAGCTCAGAGCGTGGTCTAAAATGGCAACCACATAGATGTATTAAAATGGTGCATGAAATTTTGCCGCACTCTTTCAAATATCCCGGGTGTCTGCCGTACAAGGAGACAGGCAAGACGATCCCTGGCAAGCAGTATCGCATCAGATTTCATTCTATTGAGATTTCATACCAACAGCTGGATGTGCCCCATAGGAAAAAAATCCAGAGGAGTGAGATTTGCGATCGCGCTAGCCATGTGAAAGAATCCCTTCCAGTCCAATGATTAGGGAATCTGTTGTCCAGGTGCTCGCGGACATCAACATCAACTGATATTTTCACCTTTTTTTAATAAGTGAATACAAGACAGATATCAGCTATGCCCACTACCGATAGGTGATCTGATTTTGTGCATTTCCGCTTTACGCTCTTTCTCAATTTTGGCATTCTAAAAGTATTCGAGCCGGACGCGAGCAGCAAAATGGATAGTCATTCAAAAGTGGTGATCTTTGTACAGTCCTGGAAAAAAATAAGACCACCCTGAAAAAAAGTCAGTTAAATGTGAGGTAGATAGAAAACCTTCGTTCGTTCCCGCATATATCAGCAATCACTCGAACCATTGCTTCACCCACAAGGTCTCCGCCTTCCAGCAAATGATTTTTGAAGGGTTACCGCTTTCCTCTTACTCCCCAACAAAGAGAAGAGGAGCTTTCGAAAATTAAAAATTTTGCGGCCCACAATGGATTCAGAGACGACCTGATCAGCAACCTCATCAGGAAACACATCCTTGGACCAGGAAAAAGACAGACCTAAATACTGGGTCATTCCTTATAACAAAGATATCACGAACGGATTAGATAAGATCGCCAAGAAATTTGGATACAGAGTCACGTACAGAAGTTCCCACACACTAAGGAAACTACTCGGATCGGTCAAGGACAGAATACCTGCTGCCCAGAGCTCGAGCGTCTACAACTTAAGGGTGGATTATGTGATTCCTTCTACGTGGGACAGAATCAATGAATATTGTCGACATATTCGCTCAGTGCTCGAGCTTCGTTCAGCATTTTATTACCACAAGACATAGTTCAAGACCCGATAATTACGAGATTCTTCACCGGGCCAGTGAATTTGGAAAGGAGCAAGGCAACAAAACTCTAAACAGTGACAAGAGCCCAATGGATCTCACCGACTGGAACAACCTACTTAGACACCTGTACTAATGGCCTTTCTTCGGATTGGACTTTTTCCTATCTATTTGATTGCTTAGTATCGACTTGTTATTGCAAAGCATGTTTGAATTTACCTATTGGCAATTGCGTGCCTAGCTATGTATAATTTACCTGATTGGTCATTAACTTATCCTCTTATGTTTGTAAAGGAACCTGATTGGTTCCTTTTGTATATAAATAGCCCGAAGGCATTCTGTACTTCAGGAGTCATGTTGAAAAATACGAAATCCGAAATACGTATCCATGGTGAATAAAAACCTTGTTGTGGAAAAGCGGTTGGGTTCCTGGTGTTTTACTGTAGCTAAACATATTTTTGATAATAAACGTATCAAGAAAACAAACTTCAAACTTACATTTAAGTTCAATTGGATCATTTTGAGACTTTGGAAATCAGTGATTCTGGTTCTTTTGTTTGTAGAATGTATTAATTTTATCTGGTTTGTCAATGTTTCCTGTTTTAGTCTTTGCTCCTACTGAATGGTGGTATGGTGATCAAAATGTGTACATTTAAGTATCACGAGGGGCCTTCATAAAATTCCAGGAATCGTACACAAGAAAGACAACCAGACAAACGAGTTTTGCTGGAATTTTTTTTTTAATCCTTCTCAACATATTCACCAGATAAATTGATACATTTTTCCCAGCGATGGATAAGCTGTTGGAGGCCATCTTTGTAGAAGGCCTCATTTTGGCTGTTTAAGAAGCTCTCCACCTCAGAAACCTCGTCGTCGTCTTGGAAACGTTTTCCACGTAGTGGTTTCTTCATTCGACGAAAGAGGAAATAATCACTGGGCGCCAGGTCAATTGAATAGGGGGGATGCGGTAAAATTTCGAATCCTAGGTCGACTGAAAGTTTCAGTGTCGTGTGCTGAATGAGTGGGTGCATTGTCGTGGAGAATGAAAGCCCAATGGTAGGACGGTTCACAGATCGGGATTTTATCCCACCCAACCGTCAGAAAGTTTGATGAACGCACACAAGAAATAATAAATGAAAACTGGAGCTAATTCTCCAAACATAAGGCAATGATATTATTTGAAAAAATGGAAGGAAAATTTCTGCGACCTGGATTCGAACCAGGAACCACGAATATCACGCTCGACGCCTCTACCAACTGATCTTAAGGAATTATTACACTTTTTATTTTTTTTTCTTTGTACTAGTGTAGAAGCAATTTCATGCAATTTTTTAAGATTTGTAATGTTTTGTTTTGTTGATTTATGAACTGATTGTTTATATTTCCAGGATAACAAGATGTTAAGGAATGTCGCTGTCATTATAATAATACACTCCCTTTTTTTGGTAAATATCAAGAAAATTTCATCCCTGCGCTATGCACCTGGCATTTTGAACATTGCTGAAAGAGATATACTGTCACCAGCTATACCGTCATTAGATATTAGTCGAGTGCCCCAAAAAAATCCTTTTCTCAAAGAAGCTGCTGACAAAACAAATAATGTGATAGGATCGATAAATACTTACGGTGGTCAAATTATGCAGTCCTTCTCTAAAATCCAAGGCTACTATTCATCTACTTTAAGAAGTTCATTTGAATCAATTAAGGGAATTATGTCAACTACAAGAATCAACAACCTAACTGATTTGAGTGAAGTGGTAAGTTCTCTCAAGAAGGATTAAGGATTTATTTTTAAAATAGTTTTTCGATTAAATAAAGTAAATTAAGAGGGAAATTTAGACTTAAACTATAGGAAATTAAGAGCTAAAAACAAGAAAATTTATTATAGACATGGGACTGTAATATGAACCCAAGTTAATTATTTATTCAGGTTCCGTTTTTAGTATGCTCAAATTTGTCAGTAAAAATGCATAACAATAATATCGATGGTTCCCCTATCCCGATAACACTGGACTTCATACCAAATGTTATTCGCATTTTGAGGTATCAACATATTTTTAAAACTTTATAATATCCAATCCACTTTGTCCTCCACTTAGTAATAATACTTGTCATTGCTAAGATACTCTAATGCCTGCTGGCATCTCTATTCATTAGAGACCCACCTTTGTAAGTTATAAACCCAAGAATATCCATCAATATTTTTTGACTTTTATATTTTCAGACGAGCATTATACTTAGTCATTTTCAATTATAGCTGGTAATGCAGAATATGCACAGTCAGTTATAACTCGGTATCGAGCTTAATACAAGGTCACTTCTAGAATTTTAAAGTAAAATTGCAATATTTTGAACTTTTTTAATAGGCTGACCTCTAACGCTAAGAATTCTGGCAGCCTTCCGGTGATTATTGCTCTTGCAATGAGAAGCATTTTAGGATGTGCATTTTCAAATATTCAGTCAATATGGACAATGGTTATTGCACTGTAAAGTTCTAACATTCTTCTACGGGTTATGATCAAAAGATCAAAATCACAATTCCGTTGTCTTAATCTTGAAGATTGAAATCCTGTCAGGATGGCTCATAAGACACTCCCATTTAAGCTGGTATACAGGGAATTACAGAATTTGTTACAAACTTGTAAGGTTTGTAGGTGATTCAGAGTAGACCACCTTTTGTATATGAGGAAATTCACTATTTCCATGTCAGTAAAGTGGAATCTGTCAATTCTTATCAGTGCTGTATTTTACCATTTTCCACCATATCTTAAATTAACAATGGCTGGTTACACTACTCAAGACTACACTAGCATCCATTTAATATATGGTGAAACACAATATCACGGACAAATCCATTTACTCGTCGACTTTATGGAGAGCGCTTCCCATGCTGCCCATGCTCATACAATTATTGCCCGAGTTTATCATCAGCTTCGCTGCAATGGCATCTTTACAGACAGGAGAATAAATTGTGGGGCACCAAAGATAGTAGCGATGCAGCCTTTGAAGAGGAAATATTTTGAAGGCAGTTTTCGCGAGAAATTCAGGGTTACCTCAACCAAACTTTTTTTCTGCATGTAATTGTGTATGCTGTGACTGAAAGGAGTTGGAAATGTCTGCCGAAAAAGTGATCATTAGCAGCCAAATGTTGGCACAATTAATGTAAACCTGCAAAGGGTTAAGTGCAATTCGTTTTCTTCAAACGGAATGAATGAGATTTAACTCACTCATCGGAACACGCCACACATTCCCAATCCTCCAGAATACGAGCAACGTCACGACCCAGAGAATCGTTATATTGTGTCATTGTGTTAACAAGGATACTCTAATAGGCCTTCAGATCTCGTATCCCATGCTAGCTAAAAAACCATGTTCTGTAGGATACATCCTGTACAACTCCTTGCCAAAAAAAATTAGAATAACAGTATTAAATTTGACTAGAGAGTAATCAACGAACTTTTTTAACTTTCTTTCCTTTTAGACGTTTTTTGTTACCTGGGTGATGTATTTATTCTTCTAGTATACCTCAAAAGCAACATTAATTTATTCAAAAATTAATATTTGCATTGAACAAATTGAAAGTGACAAAATAATAATTCCAAGGTAGAGACAAAACATTAGAATAGTTTCCAGAACTGCCCATTTAAGTGGACAGAAAAGTTGCAAGTGATTTAAATATCTTTTTAATGTTAAATATAAAAGACATTACACAACTCTTCAGCTCAGGCTGAGCTACATGGGTAGGAAATCGGACGTAAATCATATCATAAAGTGAACAATGCGATCTTTATGGAAGTAGAAAAACCCAGGCAGAAGCTACGAAAATCATGAAGTACTCATAGTCTACGGTGACAAAGGTGTAAAAGCAGAAAAAGGAAGATCCAACTTTCACAGGAAATCGGAAGAGACGTTGACTAGTGAGAGGCAGGAGAGACAATTGAAGAACATTGTAAAGAAACACAGTTTAAAAAAGGGTTTAATATGCGTGGAAAAAGAATGGAGCAACCGTGTCAAGCAGAACTACAAACGACATCATCAAACTGCGTTTCAATCTAGAGTTCGCAAAATTAAATTCCTGATGACTTTGAAGCAAAAACGAGCCCGTGTAAAGTGGTGCAAGGAAAGAGTTACTTGGGGACAAGATGACTGGAGTAACGTCCTGTTTAGTGATGAATCCGTGTTCTTCTTGTCTTTTGGTGGCCAAGGACCGCGTGTGGAGACAGACACGAGAAGCTTACAACATGAACTGCCTCTAGCAACACCTCCTCGAAAGAAAGCCAAACAACTGAAACGTAATACATTGTTACATCATAAGTCTACCAAATTTAGGGCTTACTATTGGTAGAAATACGATTAACAATGGTCAAAATATGATGTAACAATGTATGCCGTTTTTAGTTGTTTGGCTTTCTTTCTAGTTGTTGTTGCCTCTAGAGATCAGTGAAATTTGCTGCTTCAGTAATTGCATGGAGATCCATATCATCAGATGGAGTAGGAAAGTATATGCGTCCTAAATGGTGTATTAAAGGCTGAATACCTACAAAACCAACCAATCAACTAGCTTCTTTCACACGGACACGCCGGTATAACATGTCGTATTTTCTTGTTGATAGGTGACGTCACATTCAGGCAGACGAACGGGTGTAATTTCTATTAATTAATATTTGACAATTTCATTATCCTATCACCTGAAGGTCTGTGGTATAATCTCTTTCTGTTCCAGGAGGGTGGTGCTATCATCTAGTCTACTGCTAAATCCACGAAAGAATGTTTTTAATGACGAAATATTTCTGCGTAATTCATCAGACATTAATCCAATTGAAAATTTATCGAAGTTGATGAAGGCAATCCAACATATCATCCGATATGAATCGTCTCACCCTTGTGCAAATTAATTGAAACAATTAATTTCAAGTGTTGCGGGGATTCTTTGTGCTTTGTCGAAGCAAGTAAGCGATATCTCTAGTTGTTTTCTTCTTACGACCACGCTTTCCTTTACTTTAGGAGAAACCGATCCGATTTTCTGCTTCAACTTGATACAGCTGACAGTTGCTAAACTCACACCAACCACTGAAGCCATCTCTCGATACGTTTCCTATGTTCGTGCAGAGTTACGATGTTCGTACGTTTCCTAGGTGTCACAACCATCTCTTACGGCGGTCAAATCACATCTGCAGGTTTCTAAAATCTGATGAAATGCTGTAGCTGCTAACTTAATGATTGCATCAGCCAATGCACACTATGGCACACAACTTCGTAAAACCAACTTGAAGACCCATCAGGAATGCCACCATTTTAAAATCTCCAATGACCTCCCACTGGTGCAGTAAAATCTTCATGTCATAGTTCTCTTTGAGATGCACTGAGTGAGGCAGGGGAAGAGAAGGTCAGCCTTGTGAAGCAGGTCAGCCTTTCGGACAGGATTCTAAAATCTGATGCAATACAGCTGCTGCCGACTTAAAAAATCAGTCAATACAGTTGCTGCCGACGTTTGATTGCATCAGTCAACATAAAAAATGATCAAACTGACTATTACTTTTGAGTACAGGACTAAGAGTAATATAGAAAACATGTTTTGTTTCAATTAATTTGCACAAGGGTGTTAGCTAAATTTTGTAATGAAAGCCAAAGGCGACACTATTAAGTATTAATTTGTTGAATCGATTTCAATTCAATGATTGATGTATTTCGTCATTATTCTAAATTTGGTTTATATCGGTATTCTAATATTTTGTCACCTTAAATTTATTTAATGTAAATTTTAATTTTTGAATAAATTACTGTTCTTTTTGAGGTCCACTAAAGGAGTAAATACTGTTATTGTTTACCTTTTACTTAATAAAAAAATTTTATTTTCCGTATGTGAATAGTTACTTGTTTTTCTTTTATAGTTATTAATTACAAGAAGGATACAAGAATTTCTCTGAACAAGACACAGGTGAAGCCTAAAAACGTTAATGCGTCCCCATTGACTGCCTTCCGCGATATGGTCAAACTTTTTGTTTTGTTGACGTTCAATTTCATATCACGAAGGGTATACCACTTTACCATCATGTACATCACCCGGAAAAAAAGTGTAAACGTGTAGTTACAAAAGTTCGTTGATTACTCTCCATTCGAGTTTTGCTTCATAAAGTCAACTATCGTTATTCTAATTTTTTGGCAAGGAGCTGTTTTATATCATAGAATGTGGATATGATATGCACCAGTGTAGTTTGTCTGTTACTCAGTATAATTGTAGCGAGACTGGTCACGATCTGTAAGATTCTGTGACTGGTTACTGCACTGTAGGTACATTAAGTGACATACACTACTGTTTATAAAAATCGCAACACCCTGATGTAATGGTCTAATCCATATGCAATTTGCAATATTTGCATACAATGGGTCAGATTATAAATGATTAGATTTTCAGAGTAATTGCTTGAAAGAACACCATGCCTCGACGACGACGAAGGGTACCATATCAACAGCTGACAGACTTTGAAAGAGGACGCATAATTGCTCTACGTGAAGCGGGATGGTCGTATCGTGACATTGCTACTCGTGTAGGACGTAATGCAACGACAATTATGCGTGCATGGAGGCAGTGGAGCGAAGAGAACAGGGCACACCGAAGACCAGGCTCAGGAAGACCCAGCACGACGACACCGCGAGATGACAGACACCTCTATCGCATGTGTGTAGCAGATCGTACAGCCACTTCCACAGTGTTAGCACAACATTGGGGTGCTACAGTAGGCAGGACAATGTCTGCTAGCACTGTACGACGCCGTTTCATTTCCAGAGGATTGATGGCACGAGTACCATTGTTGCGGATTCCTTTGACTCAAAATCACCGGCGCCATCAACACCAACAGTGGCAAGCTGAATGGCAACAAGTTGTGTTTTCGGATGAGTCAAGGTTTAACTTGCAGCACCATGACGGCAGGATACGAGTCAGAATGCATCCTGCAGCGTCATTCAGGACAAACGCCAGGGGTGATGGTGTGGGGTGCAATCAGTTACCATGGCCGTTCCCGTCTGATCAGAATCCATGGCAATCTGAACAGTGACCGGTACATCAGGGAAGTTGTGCAACCCGAGGTCATCCCCTTCCTGCAGAACCTTCCAGGCGCTGTATTCCAACAGGACAATGCCCGACCGCATGTGGCCAGAAATGTCCTCGCCTTTTTCCAAGCACATCAGACGCCCTTGTTCCCCTGGCCTGCTCGTTCACCAGACATGTACCCAATCGAACATGTGTGGGACAGGGTTGCTCATCGATTGGCTCGTCAGACTCTGCAGCAGCAACTGTGGATGAACTGTATACCCGTGTAGACAGAGCATGGCAGGACATTCCCCAGGCCCTTATTCAGAGCTTGTTGGCTCAATGCCACGACGTTTAGAGGCTGTAATTGCATCCCACGGTGGTTTCACCCGATACTAATGTGACAATAAAACGCATTGTATTGACCTGAAAATCTAATGGTTTCTTTTCTGACCCATGATATGCAAATGCTCCAAATTTAATGCAGATTGGGCTATTCCATCAGGGTGTTGCGATTTTTATAAACAGTAGTGTAGATCGTTGTAGGAATTTTGAAATGTCCACGAAACTTTAATGATGGTCATTACAGTAAGTTATTATTGAACCATTGCCTAAAAACTCACTTTTTTATTCTAGACTATTTATTTTAGACTTAAGTTTCAATTATATATCCGTATTTTACAATGACACAAAAAAATTCGTTTTAAAGTTAATACTATTTTTTTCCTCCCATAATAATATCTAAGTATATTTGTTAATTGATATTCACATTTTTACTTATTTTTATTATGTAATTTGTTCTTCCTCTCTTCTTTCAAAGTTTTAATGGACGTCTTGATTTATTTTTTTTTTCAGTTTAGTGGCTTACGACGACACTTTTCAACTCTTGATATCCTACTGACTACTGCAAAGACCTTAGGATTTCCTGAAACTGCAGAAATTAATAACCTTCACAATAATTTAAAATCTGCTCTGCCAGCATTAACTACTGCAACAAAAATTATTGAAACGATCATGTTTTACTCGGGTTCATATAATGGAATGATGTGATTAAAAAGATGAAATGGAAAAAAAACAAAACAAAACGTGTAGTTGTTTGATTGAGAAGTAAAAATGAAGTACTGGCTGTATATATGGTCCCCCACATCTTATGCTCTCAGTTGCTATATCCCTAGTGTTAAACCAAAAAACGTATGTTCAAGACCATTATATACAAGGTAATCCAAAAGTCAGGAAAAAGTTTAAAACTCGATAATTCGCACACGAATGCAGATAAAAAGATTGTTTGCACAAAAACGATTGAAATGAAGCCGGATTTTTTTCCAGGAAAAAATGAATGCTATAATTGCTCGGTCAAGTTACAAAGATCAGTCTATGCACATTTTCAGACGGTATAAAAAGAGTAGCACTCGCTGCATACGCTATTTCGGAAGCAGATAGTGATAGTTGTTCCGTAACGAAACTATAGGCATGGAAATGGTGTCATTAATCGAGCAGCCCCTCTTAGTTAAACTTTATCATCAGTGCGGCATTGACGGCATATCGACGCATGCATGGAATGCGAGATGGTAAAGGACCTATGACTTGTGCTCCAATGACAAAAATGATACGATGATTTGAAGCTACGGATTCTGTGGCTGCACGTCGAAGAATGGCCGGCCCTCACCATCCACTGCTTGCACTGTCTGTTATTTCTGCGTACAAGTTGTATCTTAATCATGAACTGACACCTGACGACTTCATCACTCGCCAAGATTTCGCTAATTGGGTATTCAATAAAATGGAGCAGCTGCACGACTGCGCTTTGGTCTGGTGAAGCGCGTTTCACACGTTCTGGTAGCGTTAACACACAAAATTCTGTGTGTGGAATACGGAAAACCATATGCATTTGTTGAACAACCCCTACATCAGCCAAAAATTAGTCTGGTCCGGCTTCACCGCTGATTTCATAATCGGTCCATTCTTCTTCGAGGAAGTCACAGGGATTGTTGTAAAAACTGTTAGCGTCACTGGTGTGCGCTATGCAGCACTGTTAAGGACCAGCGTCATTCCAGAACTGCAAACGCGACAAGCTCTGCATACAGTCACCTTTACGCAAAATGGAGCTCCACCGCAAATTGCTATGCCTGTGCAAAGACTGCTACGCATTTGGGGAGAATCGTGTCCTCAGTCGATACTTTCCGCATGCATGGCCACCCAGATCGCCCGATCTGACGCCTTGTGACTTTTGGCTATGGGGATACCTGAAGTCAAGTGTACCGCGACCAACCCACATCATTTGCAACATTGAAAGATTCCCTCCAGCAACTTGCGTCTGCCATACCGAGAGAAATATTGCTTAATGCAGTGAGCTGTCTCGTTTGACGGCTGTGTTGCTGAATGACGGCTGTCTCGTTTGACGCACACAACATTTGTAATCCGGCATCTTACCGTCTGAAAATGCATAAACTGATGTCTATAATCTGACAACGCCATCTGTTGGTCAAAACCGAACAGTTCTAGCATTATTTCAATCGTTTCTGTACAGAATCTTTTTATCTGTATTCGTATGCGAATTACTGAGTTTTAAAGTTTTTTTTCTTGTCTTTTGGATCACCCTGAATATGTAAGTGCCTATGTATTTTGTGTTGCCTATTTATTCCCAATACTCCGTATAATTGGTCTAGATTGCTCTATTGTACAGGGTGATTCTCATATACAGGGTGAATACAAAAGTCTGAACCACCCTTTTATTTTTTGAACCGAAGCAGATATGTCAATTTTGATGAATCCAATGAATAGGAAGTTGTGGGTGGCCTATCCCATGGTGCACTTTTCATCATCCCAAATATGAAATTAGGACACATTCAAAACTTATCTCAAAAACCGTAAGGGATAGAGAAAAAAACCCAATTGCAAACTTGTTCAGCATAAAAAAACAAACAAAAAAAAAATCATCCAAATCGGACCAACCAATCACCCACAATCACGTGGTGAACTGTTTGTAGCTTACAGTCACACTGCTCAAGGAAAACTGAATGTTGATATTTCCACCATGTAAAGCATGCAAATAAAAAAATTAACATAAATTACCATACTCACATTCACTTTCATGCGGAAAAGCAAATAAAAGGCATGTTTCAGCACACAGAAGACAGAACAATTCCAGGATGGCAAGCTACACTGTTCCGGAAATGGTCAACATGGTCAACGTGATTGTGGGTGATTGTTTGATCCGATTTGGATGATTTTTTTTTGTTTTGTTTTTTTATGCTGAACAAGTTTGCTATTGGGTTTTTTTCTCTATCCCTTACGGTTTTTGAGACAAATTTTGAATGTGTCCTAATTTGCATATTTGGGATGATGAAAAGTGCACCATGGGATAGGCTACCCACAACTTCCTATTCATTGGATTCATCAAAATTGACATCTGCTTCGGTTCAAAAAATAAAAGGGGGGGGGGTTCAGACTTTTGTATTCACCCTGTATATAAATCGTCAAAAGTAATGCAACCCCCAGAAAAATTGTAAGATATGCATAGGAAGGATATGTTACAAGTACCTTCATCTGTTCTTGGTACTCGTAATAGGGTACCCTGGGTATTAACGTCAATAGTGGTAGAAGATAGAGTGGCAGTAGGATGGAGGAGTTCTCTGAAGTTGAGTACAAGTAAAGGTAACTATAATTGCAGTTATAACTATAATATCTCCTATTACAGTTCGCTATCAACTTCTTGCGCGGGGAATCTATCAATCATACCTGCTCAATATTGTCGGAAGAAATTTACTTCATTTTATATGGAGCTTTCAATTTTCGTTCTACCTGTATTATATGTATTTTAAAATCGTTAATTTTTTACGATTCTTTGAATTTTAACTTTATTTTTGCAGGTCATTAAATTTGTTCAAAAAGCTGATCAGTGAATACATTAGAATACAAGCGAAATGCATGATTAATAAAAAAATACATTTAATTATTATTCATTTACATCATTCATTCATTCATTCCCTTTACGTTCGAAACTGATGTCCTTTCAGAGCGGACTTGAGTTTGGGGAAAGTCTTTTCTTCCTCTGGCTTTAGCCTGCTTCACGACGTTCCTCCAATTCTCTCAATTTGATGCAACCCTGTGTTTTCCGAGGAACGTGTGAAGCATACATAACTGGGATTTTTTTCTAGTATAAGGCACTTAGCTTTACGCCCAACCTCTACCCGAGGATGGGGATATTGTGATCAGGGCATCCAACCCCTATGTAGCCTGCCTTCACTACACTACGGCTTAGAGCGCTACTTGCCCTTTTCGCAGTATGACTGCTGTTGCCATCCGGCGGTAGAAGCCAACCCTGCTGCCGGTTGACAGCACCTGTGAAGAGGACTCTCACTCCTCTTCTCTCACAGGCATCACCTTCACGGTTGAAGATCCTCCGCCTCCTCCGCCGCCGAAGTTACATCATCTTCACCTTTGGAGCCATTGTCGACGTCCGTGTTGGTACGGGGGCCTGCGATTTTTTAATGGCGGCACTTATTCGCCATGTCACGGTGGTTTCCTTGGTGCTTGCAGCTTTTTATTGAGGTCTCCCTGCCGCAGGAGTCTCCACTGCCACCTCCACCTCCGTCGGCTGTTTGGTTGGGGACTGCTTATTGGTTATTCGCAATTAACCTCCATATGTGGAGGCCGTCCACTATCCGCCATCTGTGACCCCGCTGATAGCTAACAGCCAAGCCCCAGCTGGGGAAAAAGTCAGGAGGGGACAAATCAGGAGAGTAGGGAGGATGGCTCACCTCTGCGATCTGATGTTTGGTAGCAGAATAAAGACACAATGAAAAAAAATTTACATTGAATCTTTGCTCCATCATGAATCCGGAACAACAGCTGATACAGAACGTCTGCGTTTCGCGTGTCAGGACAAACCGCTTACGCAATCAATGTAGTTTTTTTTCCCTGCGCGGTTGGTTGGTTGTGCAATAACATCCGGGTAGTATAACTCGAAAACCAGTTTAACAAATTGCTTCTTATTCCAGAATGTTCAGTTTACTTAGTAACACTTGAAAATTAAGCTATTAAAGCCTGGTTTCTCCAAAACATCTTCAACAAACAGTTTTCCTAAAACATTGATTCATCAATCTGCAATTTCTGATGCGTTCCTATACGTTCGCATTTGCTCGTAAAACGCACAGTCCTGGAATTTAATAGACATACCTTGTATACCTAATGACCTGCAAGAATAAATTTTCAAATAATTAAGATCTAAACAATTGTAAAAAATATAAAAAGTCTATAGTGATTTTTAATCAATTAAATTATTCATTAATATTTAATACTAGCAGAGGATCCAGCGTTGCCCGGAATAATTACAGTTGTAGTAAACAGAACAACCTCATGAATAATTATAGTTCTAGGAAACAGAATTCTCATATCGTTACCTTTCCCTTAAAGGTTTAGTGTTTTCACTTCACAGATTTGCTCAACAGAAAACTTCTTTAAGATAAATATGAAGAGGAAGCCAAAAGAAAAGAGTTAAATCGAGTCACAAAATATTTAAATGAGAAAATCAACACAATTAGACAACAGTTTACATAATTGTGTACATGAGGCCTTGGCCTAGTGGGCTTTCATTTAACGTGCCAGTCGCTGGATGGGTGACACATGATCTTCACCCCCTCGTTCTCTGGTATCAAAATATTATATTAACACAATGGATGATGAAATTTGGGAGTATTATAGGGTACATAAAATTGTGTATACCGTTAAAATTTGATCGAATTCCAACGAGTAGTTTCCGAGTTACATAGTCAACATCGTAACACGTGGTGGTTAGTACTCACATGTGAGCACGTGTTACGATGTTGAGTGCGTAACTCGGAAACTACTTTTTGGAATTCGTCCATATTTTAACGGTAATCAGTTTTATGTACCCTATTATTTCTTCAAGCTTCATTATCCTAGGTGTTACAGAAAGTGAGTTATTAACTTGTTGATCTTAGTGGCGACATTTTTATTTCTGTTCATATCTCAGTTATCGTTCAAATTCGGACCCACGTTCATATGAACTTTTTTACTTAGAATCGCATATTCCATTACTCCTATCATTTATGACATGAATTAACAATACCCTGTATACCTAACCCACTGGAAGAAGGGGAAGCTGCCGTCGCGTCTGGAAGGTTCTACACTGTTCAAGTGTTCCAACAAAGAAATCGTCTGAACATGTTCCAAACATGCGATACCTCTTATTGGACACATGTATCATCTCGAGAAAGACTGCCCTATTCACGTCGTACTATTATACTCATTTCCTGCTCATAATTAATAATTCTTGAAAATGAATGTTCTATCATTGCATCATCTTGAAAATATTGTTGCATCATCACTACATCGGTTTCCATGGCAACAATACTTCCCCAGCGTTGATATGAAAATATATGGCAGCAAAAACTTCGACGAAACAACTCTCCTTTTTGGGTAGCAGTTGTCTGTGTGCTCTGCAATCCCAACAATGTGAATGGGGTTATTCACTAATTGGTAAACTGTTGTTGCAATTCCACTCTGCTCTCGATGTTTTGAAGCAAAACTTGGCCATTCTTCACTTTGTGTGGTCTAGCCATGGCCCACTAGATTATAGAAGGCCTGTCCATTCGATGCTTTTCAGCATCTAAATGAGAGGCAAATAGGTTTCTTATTTTTGCCATAGTGGCGCTAAAACTCGTCCTCATGCAATTGAAAATAATGCATTCTGAATAGGCGATGTAGCTATTTAATTTAGCCTAAAATTCTTCTGTGTCTAATTATAAGTTTTAATAATTCTTTTTTTAATTTATTATTTTAATTAAACTATCTATAATAATTTTTAATCTCTTAATTTATTATTGTATGACGTTTCAGTGCGCAGACGTTCGTTCTATCTAGGTGGTGTTGATTCAATACGCTTTGTTCGTTCTTTAATTATTGTCAAGATTGTTGTTAACAACTTATTGTCGTTAACAAAACAAAAACGCGTGCGATAGTTTTTGTTAAACGAAACCGAAGCTTTGGCTAGGGACGAGTTTTAGGGCCATTGTGGCATATACTAGAAACCTATTTGCCTCCACTTCTTATCATCGAATGGACAGGCCTTCTATAATCTAGTTGGCCATGGTCTAGCAGTCGCAGTTTCTTCTGTTAACACACTCACCATTTGCGCCGTTGTAGCAATGTTCTGGCGAAAGCAATACAGCACCGAGTGAAGGGACCGATTCCTCTGTCGCCTTTCCACTCTCTCAATATTCCAAGAAAACTCCATTATCTCCACTTAGTGCTCATTTATAAAGATTTTCAAGAAAACTATTAACTTCTAAGAACTCTCAATTCTAAGAAAAGCCCAAAAACAGAATTTCTATGCATTGTTACAAATTGAACCTTATTTATAAAGCACTGTTGATCATTAGATATATACTGTTGGTAAATTGCGTGTTGATACCATTGCTGATACCGGTTGTTGCTCAAACTTTGCCTTGCATTGTTGGTCATGCGATACCTCTTTATTAGTATGCCTTGCCATCATCATGAATATCAATTTACTAGCTGTTTTACCCGGCGTTGCTCGGGCTCTTTTTTGATGAAATGTTTCAATTTCTGTGTGTGATATTCAGAAAAAAAAACACATGAAAAAAAACGCGTGTGTGCTTAAGACCGCACGACCAAAGTGAAAACTTCTATGGCGATTGTAATCGATTCTATGTAATATATACAGGGTTAGCAAGAAATAAATTTTCCACTTCAGAGGGCTGTATAATGCGTTCTATTGATCCAAATGAGATAAAATTTGAACTACAGATAATTCAAATGATGTGTTTGACATTTATTAAACAAAAATTTTTTAGTACAAATATTCACCAACAGATGGCGCTCTAACACAAATGGTATTTCTTTGTATATATGGAAAATATGAAACATCATGTGCGTTACAGTGCATGCCTATTAGCATTATTCTTCGGATAAATTCTGATTACGGATAAAATTCTTAATTGTTCTCGTTTTAATGATGCATGACACGCCATTACGAATTGTCCGATATACATGCCATGTCTTTGCATTGAAGTTTACAATGGTACCATATAGTACCACAGAACACGTGCTACTAATCTAATATCGAATATCATTAATTACTCGTTATACTGATGCATGAGACGTCGTTACGAGTTGTTTGCTATATTACAGGCCACACCTTTGCATTGAAGTTTCCAATAGTACCATATGGTACCATAGAGCACGTGCTACTAAACCGGTTTCTATTATCTTTAATTACACGTTATATTTATGCAAGACACATCGTTATGAATTGTTTGATATATTACATGCCATACGTTAGCACTGAATATTTTAAAGGGACATCATAATGGTACCATTAGTGCACGGGATATCTCACCTTAGAACTTTCCTCAAATTCGAAGAAATTTTGATTCATCTGAATGTGAATGCACAGCCAAAATGAACACAGGGAAAAAAGTTTAGAATTAATATAGTAAAAATTCATGTTTAAGAATCGAAAATACTACTTTTAAAATGCTCCCAATAGATGGCGATACAAATTGAAACTAAAACTAGGCACGAAAAATTGTTTTAAAATGCTCCCAAAGGATGGTGCTACCATCGAATAATATCAAAAAAAAATTTTTTTGAGAAATGTCAGGTAGACAGTGCTCTTCCTCTTGCTTTGAAGGTCAAGTGTGCACAATTTCATCAAGATCGGAATAAAACTGTAGATTTATATAAGAGACAAATAAATATATATCCATACATACATTTATATACATACATACATAGATTATCGATAATTATTATTTTTTCGAAATCTCAGGTAGACAGTGACCTTCCCTCATGCTTTGAAAATCAAGTGTGCAAAGTTTCATCAAGACCGGAATAAAGCTGTAGATTTGTATTAAATACACACTTACAGACACACACTTCTTTATATACAGGGTGGATATAAATACGAGGGGCGCCCCCCCCTTGGTGTGGTAGCCAAAGCAGATATGTCAATTTTAATGAATCCAATGAATAGGAAGTGGTGTGTGGCCTATCCCATTGTGCACTTTTCATCATCCCAAATATGCAAATTAGGACACATTCAAATCCTATCTTAAGAACCGTAACAGATACACGAAAAATTCCAATTGAAGACTTGTTCAGCATGGAATTTCGAACAAAACCAAAAAAAAAAATCCAAAATCCGATGAACGGATCACCAACAATCACAATTATTTTTAATTTATAAACAGCTACAGTGCATAAATAATTTTACTCCAAATGTGCTCAATATGACGACCAGTGACACCATAACATAATTGGGCATGGAACTTAAATGATGCCATTACATCGGCGAGCATGGTTGGTCACTCCTTGCATGCTTCTTGAATACGTTGTACCAAATTCAACATGTGATTCATTGGATTCATCAAACTTGACATATCTGCTTCGAAAATAAAAGGGGGGGGGGCTCATTTTTGTATCCACCCTGTATATACGTAGATTATCTCTATGTACCCTTTAATTAAACTGATTTCTTTTGTGTTCCTTTTCTTGTTTAGGGATTTAATATCTTGTAATCTTTGATCTAGTTGCTGTGACTTTATTGATATTGGGACATGAAAAGCCCGTGAGATGCCGTTAGTCCCATTTGAGAAAGTGTTTCCAACGGCTCCATCACCAAAGAACCATTTGGGCAAATAAGCCTGTCTCCAACCCTGAATCGTATAGTTTCCTCCTTTTTATATTCGTTGTGTCCGCAATAACTCTTTAGTTTGAATAATATTTATTTTTATGACCAGTCACCTAGACCCCCCCCCCCCCCTTCCCCATCAGACAACCATAATAATATCCCGTTTTAGTGAACTGAATTAAAATAAAATTGCAAGTTTTTAAGAAGGTTAAACAGAATTTTATTTACAAAGATAAACAAGTAAAGGGCTTCAAAACGATTTAAGTTAATGGGTTAGTAAATATAAAGTTACATCAAGAACAGATGAAGGGTAGGAACAACATTCACCCCTGGTTACATTAATCCGTATTATAAAAGAAAGGAACAACAAACTGACGAGAGGCTCTCCCATCTCTCTTCTCACTACGATATAATTCTCAGCATTTATCAAACTAAACATCGCCTCAGTTCTTTACAAGTTAACTTAACTGTTCATTTTTCTGTTGACCGATGACACCACGGATAGTTCGATACGTCCTCGCTTCTCACTCGCGATTGTCTATTCAGCCACCGACGACGATGATTGTTCCTCCGCTTCCGCATCTCCGAAGCAGTTCTTAGGTATCTTCGTAGCGGCACCCGCCTCACCACCTCCGTATCACCCACGGATGATCCGCCGAGGCATTTCCACCATGACGCCGCCGCTCCGTTCCACTTACACCCGATGAATATGCGATACCATCACCGAAGGCTCCTCTGCTATCGGCTCCGTTGGACGAACGTTGCCATTGTTGTTAATGTGTCATCTGCTTCCCAGCAGGATATGAGAAGCACTCTTCACAATATCCTTCACTAGCTGCCTTTCAATCACGTTCAGTACGCCTCTTGTGCCCGCGGTCGGGATAGGCCACAAGCAGGCCGCCCGACGACAGGAGACAATCGCCCCGACGTGTAGCTTAATATGCACCAGCCGATGAACAGAGGATGAGATGGATTCTGATTCTATTCCCCCCCCCCCCTTTTTTATATAGGATTTTTGAAAGTTCACGTGTGAGGAGCTTCCGTCAATCCATCTCTCGCTAAAAGTGTCCCCCATCATTCGTAAATAAAGAAGCGTTTCATTAGTTAAATTTCCCGGCGAGAAAACGTTTCGGATAAACCCCGGCCTCCTTTCTCACTTCGACCACTTCCTTTCTCTTCATCTGTGACTTCGACCCTCCAACAGACGCTCCACGTTGCCGTGGCAACCGAGCTTCGGGAACGAAACACCCTCCCCCTCTGCTCTCAAACGGGCGCCAAAAGATAGATGTAAATAAAAAAAAACAGAAGCAAATTGGCTAAATTATGCAAATACTAATAAAATCGGAATAATTGTAAGAGACATGACTGTTTCAATGATAATAAAGATAACATTCTAACATATGAGTAAGTGATTTATACGAGAAAAACAAGCTGAAAATTACCACAATGACAAGAAAATTACACAGATTCACATGACAACATGTGTATAAGTAGAGACGTATTTCAATATGGTGGAATTTTTATGTAACACTATTATTGTTCTGGTTGCTGGTTTCTGCTATATAGGGTGTCCAAAAAATCTGGTAGGCGAGATATCTCAAAGCTGCCAGGTAGGCGAGATCTGATGAGTAACAGGGGGGGGGGGGTATTCATTGCCGCACTCAAATTTGACTTTGACCTCCAAATTTAAGGTCATCCATTTGCTAATTCGAAAACTATTAAAGATACAGAAAAATTTCCGATTGCTACCCTGTAGAGCAACACCACATTGGTCTAAAAACAATTTTTAATCACACACCCCCCCTTCGAAAGATTTTGAGAAAATGGGCGAGAAAGAGTCATTCAAGGTCAGGTTGGCTGAGGTTTCTAACACATTTGAATTGCAGTGAAGCACACCGTTGGGAAGGCTCATTAAGTGATTGGGTGACCTGGTAGATAGAAAAAATTTATTTGGTTCGTTTAAATCTTAGCGAAAGATTTTTCATGTAATTTTGTAAGACGATAACCTGATTATTTTTTATTTAATACAGTATGTTGATAATAAGTATTTTCTTATATCAAGATGACAGTGTTCCAGATATTTTTATTATTCTGTTGAAATTACTTGATTACTTTAAAAGTTGAATATGTTAATAGCATACAGTAGAGTATTTGCATATGATTAATGAGACTGTACTTAATGAACAGATTCGTTATTTTGTGGCCATTTTTCGATTTTGCTCTGCCTTGTTTGAACGTTAAGTAAACGTTTTGCTAATATCGGCTATTCATCGGACCTTTTTCATTTTCTTTACCACAATGTCACAATTTTCTCAAGATGATATAGTAGACATAATTTTCTGTTACGGAGCAAGCCAAGAAAATGCAGCGGAAGCATGTAGACTGTATGCTGGGAGATATCCGACTCGTCGCCACCCATCAAGAAGTGTATTGTGGCGTATTGTCCAACGGTTCCCTGACACAGGCAGTGCTATGCAACGGCCTCGTCAAGGTCGATCAAGGACAGTAGCGGATGGCGACACTACCTCAACTATCCTTGCTGCAGTAGTGGCTAATCTACACACTAGTGTTCGAGCAATTGTAGGAGACATTGGATGAATTCTCCACAAACAAAAATTTCATCCATTCCATGTTTATTGCCATCAAGCTCTCTTGCAATGTGACGAATGGAGTACTGTAACTGGCTCCTCTGTCAAATTGATGATGATCCAAGATAATTTGGTCTGATGAGGCACAGTTTTCAAGGAATGGGACCGTTAACAGACATAACTTACATTATTGGGGAGACAGCAATCCACGCTGGTTGCGGGAAGTTTCGCATCAAGAAAATTAGCGAGTTAATGTGTGGTGCACTATATACAACACTAAACTGATTGGGCCCGTATTCTACGACGGAACTCTCACAGGACTACGGTATCGAGACCTGATTCTCAATGGGGTTTTGTTCGATTTTCTTGATGAACTGTCCCTATCAGAACGGTCAACATGTTGGTTTCAGCAAGATGGAACACCACTATACTTTGCAAGTATTACGAGGCAATGGCTGGATAGCACATTTCCATCACGTTGGATTGGTAGATCTGGACCTGTGGGGTTATGTGAAGAACAAAGTTTACGACACACCACCACTAACAGTAGCTGACCTTCAAGAAAGGTTTGTAGCAGTTTGTTCCAGCATTCCAGAAACAATTATGATTAATGTGCAGAAATCGATTGTGACACGTGCTCAAATGTGCCTTGCAGCCGATGGTCAGCACATTGAACACTTTCTCGATTAAGAAGAAAGATCTTTCGCTAAGATTTAAAGGAACCAAATAAAATTTCTCAACATTTTCTACCTACCATGTCACCCGATCACTTAATGAGCCTTCCCAAAGGTGTTTTCAAATGTGTTAGAAACCTCAGCCAATATGGGCAGCCCAACCTGAGTGACTCTCGCCCATTTTCTCAAAATCTTTCAAGGGGAAGGGGGTGATTAAAAATTGTGTTTAGACTAATGTGGTGTTGCTCTACAGGGTAGCAATCGGAATTTTTTCTGTATCTTTAATAGTTTTCGAGTTAGCAAAGGGATGATCTTAAATTTGGGGGTCAAAGTCAACCCCCCCCCTGTTACCTATAAACGACACTCATCAGATCTCCCCTACCTGGCAGCTTTGAGATATCTGCCATGTTACCAGATTTTTTAGACACCCTGTATGTTAAGTTTCTCTTTTGAAATCTTGATAATTGTAGATCCAAATGACCGATCTGCTCAGTCACTTGAATGCCCATTTAAATTTTCTGTTTAAGGCTCTCTGATTAAGAAAGAAAAAACAATTCAAATTGGCATCAAAGTCTGCATTATAGTTGACCTCTAAGAATGTATTCATAATATATTTTGGAATGAATATCTCCTCTTCTTGTGTAAAATGACTGCTAAATCAAATCATTCATCTAATAATAATAATACCAGTACATTAAATTTCGTCTTTGTAACGTGTATTTGAGCAGAAGTTCTTAAATTTACGCAGTGGAATGAAATACGGCACGTGACAGTGGTCGGGTAACAAAAAAATAAGTAGAGTTTATTAATTAACACTTGAATTAAACAGAATGATCAGCCAAAATATAATTAAATCAAAGCACTTAAACTAAGGCTTAAATTAGTTATACCAAACTTGGTTAGCTTAGATAAATTATAAGAGAGGTCGAAGGATTATTACGAACCTTGAATAAAACTTATCCAAATAACAATTCATCAATATACGCAATCGGGCAACCAAAAGCATTTCACTTCAATCAAATGGAACATGCAATTATAACTCATTATATGCAATCTAATTCCTTAGGTATGTGAACAATGAAATACATGACAGCATCATAAAATAGTATATCCATAAATATTCACTATAGGTTTGGTTTGGTTTGTTTGGTATTAACGTCCTTTTCAACTGCTATGGTCATTTCAGGACGGCGTTATAGGGGCCGCAAATTTTGCCTCGCAAGGGTTCTTTAACGTGCAGCCGGCAAACGACTACACGGGACCAACGGCTTTACTTCCCTTCCGAAGGAAGTGCGTGATCTCAGGATTTCCCCCTGAAAAATCCTCGTCGTCCTCGGCCGGGATCGAACCCGCGTACTCGGGCATCAGAGGCGACCACGCAACCGCTGAGCCACCGAGGCCGATAAATATTCACTATAGCAAATTCTTATTTTCACTAGGTTATAAATAACTCGGCTACTGCCTAATACTAGCGAATGAATTTTTCTAAAGTCACAAAGGCTTACTTAACTAAGTAATTCTTAAGCCACAATAATTATTCTCGCAATTACGTGTCGAGAATTAGAGACCTCCCATGAACAATAGCTAAGACAATTTGATTGAGAAGATAATCACATATGGCGACACCAAACAAAGTAATCGGGCACTAACTCCCAATCGTAAGGTAATTAAAGTTCAAGGACCAACAGTAAAATTCGTAACACAGTAATTATGAATACAATTGTGAAACGTCCAACACTCTCTACTAGTCCTTAATAACACTTAAACACAAGGAGCCCAAAATGAAATAAATAGAGTCACTGTCCGAGAGTAGTCCTCAATAAGTAAAGTGGGCACAATTAAACGGTTTCCAGTCTAAGATTCGAACTTACGAGCTAGATAAGAGCAATAAAGCAAAAACACATTAACATTATTACAAAGACTGCTTGTTAATGAAATCAAAATTCACTTCAACAAAATAATGGAACACTAAAACGAAGTGTGGGCTTTCGAATTAAATGACTGGATTATTGTGAAGCCCAGCTCGTGCCGGTAATATGCAGTGAAACCATGCGGCCACAAACCTCGTACTATCGTATCATGCCGTAATTCACGATAATAAAGGTCACAAAAACAGGTTCGAATAAATGGGGCATTAACGCCTACTGGTATCAAAACACTTACAAGATTAGACGTATACTCCTCCATCGTTCGTCTGAAGATTTGAGGCGTCTCAGGAGTACACAGCCGTGAAACATTGTCGGCGCCATTCCTTTGCTGCCACGCTGGCGATACCTCCGCCTTATTCACTTGCCTGCACGGCTCGTCCGTCGTTCTCAAGGCGTTTCTTCCACTCACCCAGTCAGATCTTGAAAAGACTGGATCGCTCACCCCATTGTTAACGGGTGTAACAAAAATGATTGCGCAATAGCACGGGCAGGCGCATCTAACCGATGAAAAACTGAGGACGATTCCTCAATAAGGCCAAGAAGAAAGTTATTATTTTAGCTCAAAAAAAAATTAAACCGCAACATTAAGTGAAACAATTAACAGCAAATTAAATTAATAATTATCCCCCTTGCAGTAACAATAAATTAGACAATAAAATAACTGCAATATCGTTAAAAAAAGCTTTTATTGACATTTGTTTTTACATGCGAATTAAACAAGTGAATTAAACACAAGTGAATTAAACAAGTGAAGTACACAAAAATAACATGAAACAAGTGAAACAATTAAATGCATAAAAACCTATAAATATATTACTAATATGTTACTAATGATAATAATGAAAATAATACTATATTAATTAATTTTACTAGCAAGTGATTATTTTGTATAATACAGGGTGTTTCTAAAAAACACTCCACTGGAATTTTTCTCATTGGGCACGAAACTCTATCTAGAGCACTGATATGGATTGATAAATAGAATGGAATGGTTCATTTTCTAATGTTGGTCTTGTGGTTCAGTAAAAGAAAAAAAAAAGTGGCACTCCTAACCTCTAGATAGAGTTTCGTGCCCAATGAGAAATTGAACTTACAAAAATTCCAGTGGATTGGTTTTTTTTTTTGAAATACCCTGTACATTGTAATAACAAGAACATAAGCTACTAATTTTTAAAAAAAAATTAATTTCTTGTTAACAACTCGTCGAATTGTCATGAAATTTGTGTTAATCGATAGAGGATAATACATATTATATCGTAATGGCGATCCATTCGCTCGATTGCCATTAATTATTCTGATTAAAGCCACTTTCTTACCTTTCTCCATAGGCCGTAATGCAGAAACGTCCTCACTTTTCGAAATCGATTAGTCGCGCCTGTCCACTCATTTTTGTTACTCTCGCAACAATAGCAATAGCAAACAGTTGCGCGATCCAGTCTTTTCAATCCATATCAGTGCTCGCACATAGCTTCTTGGGCGTTTTGCATAGGGTTGTGCGCGAATGACTCCTGGAACCGGGAGAGTCGACTCCTTCAAATCCCGGCACTGGAGTCGAATCGCATGCGAGGAACCGGTTCCACGAACGTCATACTCATCCAAGCGGCGACGTTATCTATAACTATTCATGATGTAAATGTTCTTAGAAAGTTTGGAGTGTAAATAGCGATTCTAGCGTTCGTTTAAAATAGAAAGATTAAATTTCCTCAATCATTAAAATGTACATGTACTCGTTTATTTAAAAACAAGCTAAAAAGTACTAGGCCTACAAACGTTATTTGAAATAAACCGAAAAAATTCTGAGAAACATTTTTAAATGTCGAAACTGAAAGAACTATCCATTTCAGAGTATATTTCAAGAATCCTTTTATATTTTACTAGATTCGTCATTTTTTCCATAGCTAATTTCGAACGTACTTCCTTCTGTCTGTAACCCCGCGTAATCAATTATGCCATATAAAGTTTTGTTATTTCGATGTGCCGAAATAATTAACATTTTCCATAAAAACATGGACGCTTACTAATATATTTAATTGAATATTCATAAGAATTGCATAAAAATGATAAGTTCTTGTATAGGAACAAATACTTCAATGAATTGATAACAGATGGTGCCACGGGTAAGAAGGGAAACGGTTCCAGAATCGGGTTACTCGATTCTCAGGGATCAAGAATCGATCTTACCCGATTCCTTCGCTAGCACATCCCTAGTTTTGCAAACGTCTCCGAAGCGGAGCTCGGTAGCTAGCTCCTTCCCCGTCGGCCGCTTAACCCTTTTTCCTTCCTTCCACTTGGATTTTTCGAAATTCGCTCCTCGTTCTCGCTCAGCTCTCCCATTGGCTGAGACGTGTCGATGGTTTTGACGTAATGCCTGACGTTGCTCCTCCCGCTTCTTTGACTAGAGCGATAGAAGAAGCGAGAGTGAAAGCTAACGCCTGTGTCATCGGAAATCGAGCTGGACTTTGATTTCCGTGACAGTCTTATATCGTTTCCCCCAAAATTCATTACACCCGTTCTTTTACACATTTATATACAATTTGTGGAGAGTCAAATATCAAATATATAAATTTCTCATTCATTGTTTATTTAAAGATCGTAGTGACGGTGATGATCAACATGATGTCGCCCCAAATTCACTATACACTTCACCATTGCATTCTTTAACAAATTCACTATACACTTCACTTTCTTTTTCCCATTCTGCAACCAATTTTTCAGCATTAAATGTATTGATTGACTGTCCTTTATTATTGAAAAACTTCTTTCTATGTATTTTAAAAAACAAATCTGGTAAGCTTGTGGGTAAAATAAATCTGCAATTTTCCACAACATCTTGTAAAGCAATGGAGCTTGGTGTGAAATGAAATCTGTAGGAAAAACAATAAAAGAGCAAGGTATTGATTCATACATGTAGTTTAAGTTTAATAAAGTTTGTAGTCACGCTAAATACATGAAAATAGTAAGAAAAGAATTCCATAAGTTGAATCTAAATCAGGGGCCATCAGCACTCATTTTGTTGCTCTTATATTGATGGTATCAGTTTAAATGTATACGCATCCAGACAGTGTAGTTCTAGGTGGCGCACTCTGATGGTGGAATGAAAAACAACTAACCTATACCACAGCCTGCCATATAGATAAGTAGGCTGTGCCTGTACCGATGCCAGCCTCCTGAGCGCGAATTGGGCAGGCCTGTACAAAATAGATACAAAATGGCAAGTAAACGATATGTAGGGCTACCAACCATCACCGATTTCACAATGTTGTCAGCGCGTCAGCGCGGTTATGGCTATGTCAGCGCTTTTGAATTTGTCAGCCAAATATCACAAATGTTTATTACCTTTCTAATTTTAAGTTATTATCCACTGAAGTAAAAAAGTTTGTATTTTTCCACTGGCGTCATCTAGTAATGGGCCGAGGCTAATCCGTTAACTCCAGGTTTTTAGTTTTGAAACCAAACAGCAAAGAAGTACTCCTGTGCGAGAACTAAGACTACATGTTTGATTAATGACTGTCTTGAAGATATTGCCAAAAGTGATCTTGTTTCTAAAATGAAACGTTTGCCATTTTCTCTTGCGATAGATGGTAGCAATGATCAGGGTCTACTAAAATGCATCCGTTGACTGTAAGGGTATATGATATTAACAAAAAATTGTTTAAATAATTGATGAAAACAGGAAAGAAAATTCCACAGCCTGGATTCGAACCAGGAACCTTCTGCTCAATTTCTTTCCTATTTTCATCAATTATTTAAACATCTGAGGTTTGGCGCGTAAAAAATCCTCATAAGACCATCCAATTATTATTATTTAAAAAAATTGTGTCCACAAGTTTTCTTGATATGTGCTTTACAAGCTCAGGTGATGCATAAAGCATTTTTGAAAAAATGGATTCTGCCCTGAGATTAAATGGAATTGGCTAGAACAACTTCATCGCCGTTAGAATAGACATTACAGATGTGAATTTCGGAGGAGAAATAGCAAAAGAGTAGGGTACCGTATTAGACAAAAATCCCACCGTATATTTTCACATTGCACATAATGCTGCAAAACAAGGAGGCATAGGTTTCAGGAAAATTGTACACTTTGATGCAGAAGATATGATGATTGATTTGTTTTAGTGGTTTAAATATTTTCAATCAAGAAAGGTACAACTGAAAGAATTTTTTATTTTATGTGATAGGGAATCTAAGAAAGTTGTCAAACATGTCAGTACTAAATGGTTGAGCCTGGAATTGGCAATAAACAAAGTGTTAGCAACCTACCAACCTCTCAAAAGTTACTTCTTGTCACAAAAAGTTGTAACGCACCAAGACTGTTAAAAAGACTAGTAGAGCTGTTTTCAGATCCTCTTACAGAAGTATATCTCTTGTTTTTACAAGGAATATTACCATTTTTTTCGTCTTTCAACCTTGGTCTACAAACTGACAAACCATGCATATATATCTTGAATGATATCATACTAGACTTTTTGCAGAAGTTGCTAGGTTGATTTGTAAATATAGAGGAAATTTCAAAATCTAGTCCTTGATTAGGCAAATCAAGTTTCAAATGGAGAATTACACAAAGGATTTGCAACAAAGGTGTGTGATGAAATTTCACAACATGCAGCCAGAGGATTTTTTTAAAGCAAGTGTAAAATATGCAAGGGAAAATTGCCATTTGAAAATGCTTATCACAAGTTACTCTTTTGTGAATGTGACAAAACAATCTGAGTACTCATTTACACTGCTTTCTTTCGATGAAGCTGCCTTAGATGAACTGTATGATGAGTTCATATCGTACAAAAGTTATAAATTTTCATCAGTAGATCCACCCACTCATCACTATGGGCAGAACTCTCAAAGGTTACTGATTTCACTGGAAAACCAAGATTTGGAAAGCTGTGTAAAAGTGTCCAGTTAATTTTAACCTTGCCACGGAGTAATGCCTCAGAAGAAAGGGTCTTTAGCATAATCAGACAAAACTAGATCGAAATGCGCAATGCATTGCAACCAGAAAAGACATTATCCTCAATTGTCGCATGTAAATTGCACTACTTCTCAGACAGAAATGCCATAACATATTCTTTGAAGCAGATACTCTAGATAAGGGAAAACATGTAACAAAAGCGTAGAACGAGATACAATCGCGAAATTTTTCTAAAAATATTTTACTTGTGATACTGTTACCACGTTCTTTGTAAGATAGATATAGTATTTCAATCCGTGTTTTTCGGTTGGCAGCCCTGCATATGGAGGGAATTACTCTTGTGTGGTGGAATGTCCATATAAAATGCTATCTAATGTTCACAGGTGTTTTTTCATTAATGAATAAAGATTCCAATGGAATTATCAAGTACACCTTTTCATCCGCCACTTCTCCTCTGTGGAGAGCTCGCTCTCTCTCGACTCCTTATGAAATCTCTAATAGTTCTTCCTCTTCCCTGCTCAGATTCTGCATTCATCCTCCTCCAGCTTCACCTCCGATGCTACTCACGTGCTTCAACAATGGGGTGAACATATGTTTTACTTTCCTTCTGAGCTAAGTATCTCAGATTTGGAGCTCTTAAAAATCGGAGGCAAAAAAATGACTGCGCTAAAACAAGAACTCCCTTCCTGTTTCTTTAATAATATTCAAAAATAAAGAGAAAAACAGGATAAATCGCGATTTTACTCAATGAAAGAAAGAGCAATACGATATCAATTTAAATGAAAATTACAAAACTATACTCAAATTGAATTTAAATTAAATTTAAAATGAGTACGTCATAATTTTAAAATGTTTGTAACATGATTTACAAAATTTATATGTATTTTTATCAATTTGTAAATGTAATGAATTTAATTATTAATTTGTATATGCAACATTTTTCACTTGTTAAATATTGGTTCAGATTTATTTAAAAAAGTTTTTATGATGTAGCTCCCCTGATTTACTTCATCTGTGGCAAACATTTTCCTGTAGTTACCCCAGCAGGGAAAAATTGTGTCATTATGTACATGATCTGACTTTTTAAAATTTTCCCCTCTCCTCGCTGTTTTGGGACGAAAAAATGTCTCTCACTTATTCAATTTCGTAAATTTACATTAGATTTTCCCTTGCAATTTACCGGTCAATGTTTTCAATTTTTGTCACTAGGTGGTCGCTACTGCAGCGCACCAAGCAAGTGTCTGGAAGCGTATACCATATTTTCGAGTAAAGGGAGTATTTATTACATTTAATTTAATGGGGTGATAGTTAACACCATCCAAAGATATTAAATTGTGTTTACCTGACTACTATCAATTGCTCATAATCATTGCGATATATCTGTCTATTTTGTAAGGTTATAAGTCCCGAAAGAAAAATGCGTTCTTCCACGCAGGAATATGCAATAGTCTAGAAATAAAAAATGGAAAATTTGCATAATGATACTTCATTAACAATAATAATCTTAAGATAGTAAAGTAAAGGAATTTCAAAAAGATCCACATAAAAATTAGACATTCAAATCCACACATGTCTAAGAATTCAGTACATTAACATAACCATCCAACTGAATTTATTAATCAATCAGTTATGATGATCACCGTTAACACCAAAATTGAATTATTACATAACAGTTGATAATTATTAATCACCTGAACTAGGGTTTCTTTCTGGGATCCAAGTAGAATTTTAGCTAATGTAAATTTTCTGAGCTAATCTTTCAATATCCCTTCATATCTGTGTAAGGAGAAGCAGTTGATACTGATCCAAAAATAAAAATTTCAAGAAAACCCTTTATCGTTTTGTTTATTTTTGAGAGCAACTGAAATTCAGCTCATTCTATCGGTGACACCTTTCTGAATTTTCACGATATTTGCTTGGGGCTTTTTATAAGAGTAGCTCTATACATTTGGCTAATAAATTCTGCACAAGACATTTCAGTAAGTCTTGGGCATGCGCAGTTAAACATTAGGCAGTGGCTACGTACAGTGCAACCTTGTACGCCTTCCGTTCAATGCAACGAAAATGGCTAGCTATACCGCCATCTACAAACAGTTTCAGACTCCAAACTTTCTCTAATTTCGAAACAAGCAATATGGCAGATTCCCGTCGCTCAGTGGAAAAATGCAACGTTTCAAACAATTTTATCTTAGCTTCAAGCAGCTAATATGGGACAGAATGAATATTGTTAATTGGGAAAAACTTTACCATCTTCCCTATCTGGTTAAATTGAACTATCTGACCACGACGCAATACTAGCCGCCACTTCTACAATACTAGTACGTGGACGCTAACGCTTCGCTCATGGCGACCCCGAATTACAAACATACCCCCAACATATTTGGTTACAGGGGGCAGTTGGTTTCCCCTCGGCCGGTTACAGGGGCAGTTGGTTTCCCCTTCTACAATACTAGTACGCGGACGCCATCGCTTCGCTCATGGCGACGTCGATTTATATACGTACCCAACCTATTTGTTTACAGGGGGCAGTTGGTTTCCCCTCGGCCGGTTACAGGAGGCTAATGATCCGTATATTTTAGTGGTCACAGAAATGGCTGCCAGAAAGTTACGGGACCTCATTTTATGGCTAAACCTAAGTTAACCTCAGTTAACCTAACCCAACACTAGAACGCTCAAAAAAATGCTGGCTTACCTTTAAGGCATGGTTCCTTTCGACAATGGCTAATCATCCAGAAAGCAGAAAAAAAGAAAATCTGAAATCCACACGACCGTGACATGCCAATTGTGTGGTTGCTAAACAACAGCTAGCCAAAACACGCCCTCTAATGTCGGAATCCATACAATACTGTTTTGATTCTGTCGGCAGATGGCGGTACAGCTTGCCACTTCCGTTGCATTGAACGGAAGGCGTACAAGGTTGCACTGTACGTAGCCACTGCGTAAACATTATTTAGTAAAAATGCTCATATTTCATCAAATACTTAATATTTTTATATTCTGATTGCAGGGTCTTGTCTCTACTACAGTTTGTCAGATTTCCTGAAAATGGCATGGTAAGGGGGTTGAAAACCCTGCATGTTATAAACAAAAAAACTTAGGAAAAAATTTCGAATTTTTTAAAGAAACCATTATATCTCCATGCAAATGAGTACGTTAATCATTAGAAGACGATCAGGGTAGAGAAACTAGCGACCCTCAAGAAAAGTGCGAAATCTGGCGTGATTACGTTGAAAAGCTGTACAAGTGCAGAGAAGATTTTATTCTGCAAATCCAAGGCACGGATGATAGTTACAACAATGAAATCCTACGAGAAGAATTTCTAACAGCGCTTAAGGCCCTCTCACCACACAAAGCGCTGGGAGCAGAAAACATACCAGCAGGACTGCTGAAGCACTCAGGACAGAATGTCACTGAAGCCCTATATTATCTCACAAACCGAATCTACCAAACAGAGAAATGGCCCGAAGATCATTGTATAACAACCATAGTTCCGATAGCCAAAAAGGCAGGAGCGAAGACGTGCCAAGATTTCAGGACTATTAGTCTCGTGAGCCATGCGTCAAAAATTCTGCTGCATATTTTACGACAAAGGATAACAAGGTACATCGAGGAGTATCTGGATGACACTCAATTTGGATTTCGGCGGAACATGTCAACACGCGATATAATTGGAAAACATGATCCGAAATGTATATGTGGCCTACGTTGACTACACGAAAGCCTTCGACCAAGTTGACTGGCACAAACTCTTTACTGCAAAACATTGGCTGCCCACAGAAACTTCTGCTACTCATCTATGACATTTATAAAAGACAAAAGGCAATAATCAGACTAGCAGAGCGAAAAACCGACCTAGCACAATTCGCAGAGGGGTTAGACAAGGTTACCCGCTCTCGTCATGCCTTTTCAACGGACATGCAAAACTAACACTAACTCGACCACTTAAGTAAAACGAAATATGGAGTATCAATCGGAGGACGTACAGTCACGAACATTAAATTTGTTGACGACCAGGCTTTAATAGCCGGTAGTCCACTAACAATGCAAAAGATGATTGATCGAGTCAACCGTACAGCTAAACAGTACGGAATGCAAATCAATGAAAATAAAACAAAGATAATGTGTTTGGGAAAAGACCACGTCATTTTACCATCCATATCGACAACTACCAGCTCGAACAGGCCTCGTCGTTCAAATATCTAGGCAGCACCATTACAGAAGATGGCAGATGCAGTATAGGAGATCAGAACACGCGTAGCGATAGCTAAACTAGCATTTCGCTCAAAACCGAAGCATTTCCGAAAATCTACGTAAACAGTTGATCAAGACCTATGTTTGGTCACTGGCACTGTATGGATCGGAAACTTGGACCATAAACAAACAGGACCAAAAAAAGATTAGAGGCGCTAGAGATGTGGTGCTGGCGCCACATGAAAAGAATCAGTTGAACTGAAAGGATACGTAATGAGGCGGTACTGCAGCTGATTGGAGAAGAAAGAGGCATTATTAAAGCAATTAAAAATCGCAAGTTAAAATGGATGGGACACGGAGGAGTACTGCGAGACATGATGGAGGGCTCCATTGAGAGAAAGAGACCACGGAGACGACCCCGGATCACGTGGACAGGGCAGCTGTTGAAGGATATGGGATGCACAAATTATGGAGAACTCAAACAAAAGGCCTATGACCGGAAGACATGGAGGGCACTCTGCATAGGGGAAAACCAGTCTGAGGACTGATATACTGATGATGATTCATCATGTTCTACGGCTACAATGCATATCAAGCATTATTTTTTTTTTGTTCAATTTGTTGCTGGTTCCCTATTTGCCTTCGGGACAAAACCTTCGCTGAAATATATGAGATGCAACACGCTCTTTTTACCCCTGAAGTTTCAGGATAATTTGCTAAGTATTTTTTAGATATTCGACAAAACGTCTATATATAGGGATATCCAGATATTTTTGGCGGGGCAGTGTATTCTAACCAAGAGCGTCCCAGGCAAGTTCTATAGGATTGAGGTCCGGGGAGTATGCGGGCCACTGCAAACGCTTGATACCCTCACTCTCAAGAACATCCGATACCATGTTCGTCCTGTGTAGACGGGCATTGTCGTCCATGAACACAAAGTCATGCTCCACGGAAAACACGAACGTGATCCAGAAGAATCTCCCTGCAATATCGTGCTGCTGTAACAGACCCTCCTGCAAAGATGTGAAAGGGTGTTCTGGCATCATGACTTGCGTCTAGCGCCAGCAGTGAACCCAATGCAATGGCACTTGGGAAAATGTGAGCTAGCCGATGAGCATTATCGATTAGTTCTGACTGGTTCGTCTGGCGGAGAGCATGGCGAAAAATGGAAGGGAGAGCGTAGGAAAGACTTACTACCTTTATATTTGACAAACTTTTACCACTCTCGGCGCTGCGGGCCTCATTCAATGAGGCTCATTGGTCACTGTTTTCCGTTACTCGAACGCCTTCGGCGTTCTGTCTACGACGTCCCCCTCCGGGGGTAAATAACTGATATATACCCCAACCTATTTGGTTACAGCGGGCAGTTGGTTTCCCCTCGGCCGGTTACAGGAGGCCGGTTACAGCATTTTTCGTCATGCTCTCCGCCAGACGAACCAGTCAGAACTAATCGATAATGCTCATCTGCTAGCTCACATTTTCCCAAGTGCCATTGCATTGGGTTCACTGCTGGCGCTAGACAAAACAGGCATCATGCATGATTAAGGAACAATGTATTTACTTTCAGTGCGGAGGCCTTCTCTCTCGGTGGTCACGGCGTGGTGCACACATCATCCTTTCTTTCTACCATGATCGGAACTAGTCTTGGTGATGTCACTTAGTAATGTCCGAGGCCAACGAGAGACAGGCCAGGGCACTCAAAAGTCACATGATCATCGGG
>JAHWFO010104687.1:95433-118597 GCA_023313115.1 Rhysida immarginata | reverse complement strand
AATAATAATAATAATAATAATAATAATAATAATAATAATAATAATAACAACGAGGAAGATCAGTTATGGCATGGGCTGGTTTCAGCTCTCATGGAAAGACTGACATTGTATTTGTTAATAAGCAAATGAATGCAATTGACTACATAATTGCTTGTGATCTTTTACCAAATTCTACCATAATCTTTTACCATTTTTAAATAAATTGGAAGTAAATATTCATTTTTCCAGCAGGCAAAATATGCGTATGAGTGGTTTTTGGCAAATGGTGTGCCTTTAATGGACTAGCCGGCACTTTCTCCGGATCTCAATCGTATAGAGGGCATGTGGGGAATTCTTGCAAGTAAACTGTATCAGAATGGACACCAATATTCAAATACTACCGACTTGCAACATGCCATAAGAAGAAGTGGATGGAAATCACTCCAGAATTGCGTGAAAAATGTATTGCATCAATGCCAAACAAAATATTTAAGGTTATCAATATGCATGGCAAAATGATGAGTTAATACCAAAATCACAGAAATTGTGATGAACAATTTTTTGTTAGTGTTCATAAGATTATGGGACAGTTAACAATAACTTCAATTTAATTTTTACAAATAAAAAGTTTTTGCTTGTTAATACATTTCTTTCAGAACCTCAGTCTTCCAGAACCTCATTTCTTCCAGAACTGCTACTTCTCCGCAGTGAGAGATCTCGGTTGCGCTGGTATGGCCACCTTATTCGGATGCCGCAAACTAGTCTTCCTAGGCAATTGTTATTTTCCAAGCTGGTGGGTAAGAGACCAAGGGGTCGGCCTAGAACCAGGTGGCTAGACTACATGGAGAATCTAGGTTCGAGCCGCTTGGGTATTACCATGGAGGACATGCGCCTGATGGCGGAAGATCGCGACCGCTGGAGATCCTCCATAGGGCTGCTGCCCCCGCGACCTTAACGGATAAGCGGGTTTTAAAAGTAAGTAGTAAGTAAGTATACATTTCTTTTTTGTAATAAATATCTTCATTTGTGTCATCTCAATTTTTTGTGTCTACAATTCCCCTATCCTTGTGTAAACTATAATTAGTGTTTATATCTTTTTAGGATGCACCTTATTAATTAATATGCCCTGCCATCATCATGAATATCGATTTATTATCGATAATTATTTTTTCGAAATCTGAGGTAGACAGTGACCTTCCTCATGCTTTGAAGGTCAAGTATGCAAAATTTCATCAAGATCGGAATAAAACTGTAGATTTGTATAAGAAACAAACTCACAAACAAACCCACAAACATTCTCCTTTATATATAGACTAGCAGAATTACCCGGCGTTGCCTGGGATAATTACACTTGTAGGTAAACAGAACAATCTCAAAAAATTATATTATAACTTCCAATTGGTTAAATAATAACTCAATTTTTATTATTTAAATACACAATAACTCAATCAGTTAAATACATAACTCAATCAATACAACACAGAGCAAGGGGATTATCCATTCTACTAAAAATACGAAAAACAGGAAGTCTAGGTGATATCATCATCATCATCACAGTCAACCATTTGCAATCCACTGCTGGATGAAGGTCTTCTCTAAACGCTTCCATTCTTCTCTGTTTGAAGTTTTGGATTTCCAGTTGACGCCAGCCACCTTCCTTATTTCGTCGAGCCACCTTGCATGGGGTCATCCTCTTGGGCGTTTAAGGTCTCGAGAGTACCAATCCATAACGACTGTAGTCCATCTCATGTCTTGTCTTCTAGCTATGTGACCAGCCCATTAGAATGTTTGATCCGTTCGATGACGTCAATCACCTTTGTTTGGCCTCTTATCCAGCTGTTGCATTTTCGAACTCTTCTTGTAATTCCCAGCATACATCTTTCCATGCTTTTCTGTGTTGTCTTTAGTCTTTTTGTTGTCCTCCTTGATAAAGTCCATGTTTCAGCTCCATAGGTGAGTGCTGGTAAAACACACTGGTTGAAAACTTTTCGCTTCAAGCTAAGTGGCATGTTGCTCTTCAAGATAATGTTATTCTTGCCAAAAGCACTCCATGCTGTTCTAATTCGTCTGTTAACTTCATTCAGAATGTTGCCATCCATAGTGATTTCTTGTACCAGGTGAATGTAGCTCTGTACTTCTTCAATCATAATGCTGCCTGCCATGACCTTTGTTTTGGAGCAAATGCATTGAACATAACTTTTGTCTTCTGTGTGCTCAGTTTCAGTCCTACACGCAGGCTAGCCTCTTTTTCAGTCCTATTTTTGTAACATTTCCTGCAATTCAGAAGGACTACTACTGGTGAGAACGATGTCATCGGCAAAACGAAGGTGGTTAAGGAATTCACCGTTTATTTTAAGTCCTGTTTTTGTCCAGTTCTGTTCCTTGAAGACTTCCTCTAAAACTGCTGTGAAGAGTTTTGGTGCGATGGTGTCTCCTTGTCTTACTCCTTTTCCAAGGTTGATCCTTGCTTTTCCTTTATCCAAACGAATGGTAGCAGTCGCTTTACTAAATATCTTCTGGAGAATACTAATATAGCTTCCGGCTATTCCCGTTCTTTCCAGAGCTTTCACTACAGCATGTGTGAACACCGAGTCGAAAGCTTTCTCAAAGTCGATGAAGGCAAAGCAAAGTGGCACTTCATATTCGTTGTGGCGTTCGATAAGTTCTCTAATAACTTGAATGTGGTCGATCGTGCTATATCCACTTCGGAAGCCCGCTTGTTCTCTTTGTTGTGCTCAGTCTAATGCTGAATCAAGTCTGTTTGTCAGGACTTTACTGAAGATCTTATAAACAACTGACAAAAGGCTGACAGGGCGATAGTTCTGGATATTTTCTCTGTCTCCTTTTTTGAAAAATAGAACCATCATTGTATTATTCCAATCATCTGGTACGTCTGACATCTCAAGGCATTTCCTGAAAAAACTTGGCAGTAACTTGTTGAATTCTTCTGATGCTTCCTTAATCAGGTCAGTTGTAATTCCATCTTCTCCGGGGGACTTTTCTTTCTTCATGGATTTAATAGCTTGTCAACTTCGCCTTCCATAACCGGTGGCACTTCATCTTTTCCTTTCAGTTGGTCTGCTCGTCATTATCATCCTCACATTTGTAAAGTTTATTGTAGAAGTCCTCCACAATTTCGTTGATTTCACTTCCATTCTTCGTGATTGTGCCATTTGCTCTCTTGAGTGCAATTATTCCTCTTCTTCCAATACAGAGCTTTCTCTTCGCAGTTTTCAAACTCTTGTTATCTTCAATCGCCTTTTTGACAAGATTGCAGGTGATATACCGGGACTTTATCTAAACTCTTCTTGACTTGCCTCACCACTGCGGAGCATCACCAGATACTTTAGACTCAAGTTTTTCTTGCCCTGGACGTATAAGCTCTTATACCCTGTTGCTCTATTCGAAGCTCCCGTTGTTCAGATGTTTCAAATACCTGTATAGCTTTTTCTGTTTTAGTTGCAGAGTTTCTCTGACCAATACTCGTTCTTTCTCTTTCCGTTCCAGACATAAATTTTTGCCAGTCGTCTGGACGTTTGATAGGGAGCTCAAGGGAGACACGCGTGACTCCTATGCCTAATCAATAGACGCTGCCGTATTAATGTTCTGTCACTGCATCTTCACTTTATGCTCATTATCAATAATTCTTGGAGACGAACGTTCAGTCATCGCATTATCAGCATTTTAATTTCCAAAGGATACACATACCCACAGAATATAGTCAAAATGTATTTTTAGGAAATGTGTGAACACCGAGCGTGGCTAGGACTTTTATTTTTTTGGAATAAATTTTGGAATATCTTAAAAATAACATGCGGTAACATGGTAAAATGGTAGAAATTCGCAAATTTTCCAAAAAGAACCCTGACAATATTCCAAATAATCAAATTAATTTTGAAAAACCCAATTCTTGACATAATGAATGAAATTATTGATAACCCCAGAAAAAGTGCGTCATCTTTATTTCTAATATTGTAAGTTCGCCAATCAATGTTACCCATTGCTGATTGGTGGACACATCCTTTTTGCTATCATGTAAATAGTGTTGTTCACCCGATGCTCTTTGTAGTTTTATACCCTGTTGAAGATGGTGTGTTAACGAAACGCGATGGCAAAAAAAATCTACCGTATTGTTAATTTCAGAACTTGTTTCCTCATTTAGTTAATTCAACAATGCTGATCATCATGTAACTACTAAATTTCATTCGAAAAAACAAAACATTATCTTTCATATCTATTCTTAGTACAAAATTAAAGAGATATGTTAAGCACTTTACCTCGCAAAAAAAACATTCTTCCAAAACCTGAATAAACTTCAGAACTATGTCATCCAGTTTACTTCTTTCATAACTATAGAGCAAGAAGATGCGTATTCTGGGTGATTCACAGGATGTTTCTGTTCGCTCAATATCTGTAACTGAAAGAAAAACAATTTGTTAAAAACAATAAATATCTAACACTAGAAAAATGATATATTTTTAATGTTATCAGAAAAGAAAGTCTGTATGCTGTAGTTTAATATTGTATGGCCATTTTTTTTAAATATTTAAAATATGTAATGTATTTTTTTTAATATACTCAAATGTAGTTTCAGATTTTTTAAGGCAGAAACATTTTTTGTGAAGGTTAATATAAGATTCTTGATAATATTAAAGTTCATATTAATGGAGGAAAATATTACTGATTCTTTATTTTACGTATATAGTCGAGTATAAGCCGATTCGTGGATAAGCATAAACTGAGGGCAAGAGATTAGAAACAGATGTTAAGAGTTCCCAACATCATACATCTACAACAAGCTATATTTTGTGTTAATAAAATAGTCATAAATATTATGGATAAACTGAAGGCTTACAGGAGTGATCCTCAAACCAAATGCCCATGTTAAGTCACACAGAAAGCTGCAAATTTTTTCTTGTTATACTATTTTGCCTTATACAAAGTGCCAAAAAAGGTTCGCAGAAGAAGTCTATTGATTGCTGAGGTGAAAATATATCAACTTCTTTCATATGAGGCCTGCGACATTTGAAAGGGTAGGGCTACTGGTCTGTCGCACCAAAAAGGCTTATACAATTATCAAAACTATTATAAAAACTATTTTAAGATAATGAAGGAAAACATACTTTCTTTTCTTTCTCAGCCCCTTATGCCTAGTGTTTGGATAGGCATGCTTCCTTTAAAACCTTTCTTTGATAAACAGGGCACACAAAAGGCTATTTCCTCCTAAAGCATTTTATTAACTAATAAAAACAGGTTAAAAATAGAAATAAGAAAAGGAAACGTACAATTGGTTACTTTATTTTAATAAAGTCTTAGTGGTTGTCTTTCGAAGCTTCATCAAAACATTTCATTGAAACTGATAATGAAAGTAAAGTTTCTATCTGTCGATAGGGTGGCGCTGCGGGCGATGTGGGCAGATTGTACATGCAGCGCCACTTTTCAATAGATTCCCAACCTATTGCTGTATTGTCATTCTACTAAGTGGTTCTTTTTTTATAGCGTTTTGAAACTTAAACTTTAATTATAATCACCCTGTATTTGCCCATAACTAAAAAAAATAAGCAAGAATGTGATGTAAATCACAATGAGTGCTTTTAACACCGCCCTCAAATAATCATTGCGCCCCAAAAAGTAAAAGTAATACGGTACGTTAGATAATAATGATCCACTGTAATCATGAGGTTGCTCACACTTTCTTGCACACTTTCTGTAATCATCAAGTCAGAACTTGTAAATTGATTATTAAAACAAAGATTATTATTCGAAATCAAAGCAGGATCTTAAAAATCAGATGATTTTCATTATTTCCATGTTACATCTTTATAATCAGAAGATAAATTAATGAAATTTAATATTCATAATATTTGTTCAGCGAAAGAAAATGTTGACTTTTAAAAATACATGTAAATACGAGGGACGTTCAAATTTGACCTGGACTTTATTGTTCATAAAATCAGGAAACTACAAAACACACACACACGCACACACACACACACACGCACACGCACGCACGCACGCACGCAGACATACACTCTCACACAAATACAGCAGTTCTTTCACCAAAAACTCTTCACTCTTCTTGTTTCTGTACACATTTTTTCCAGCATTCTGGGAGCATCTGGATACCGGTTCTGTAGAAATCTTCAGGTTGATTTCGAAACCACGTCAGGATAGCCTTTTTCACTTCCTCACTGGATCCGAACCTCTGTCCTCCCAAGAACTCTTTCAAAGGTCCAAAAAGGTGATAGTCGCAAGAGGAGAGATTCGGGCTGTACGTAGAACATGGTAAGATGTCCCATTTGAGTTCCGTCAATGTTGCCATAGTCAGTTTGGCTGTGTGTGATCTGACATTGTCTTGCAGAAAACAAGCACCACTGGTAAGGAGCTCTGGTCGCTTTTTCCTTAGTGCCGGCTAAAGAGACATCCTCAAAATGTCACTGTAATAGGGTGCATTTATGGTTCGATGTTCTTCCAGAAAATCGACATGAATGATACCCTTAATGTCCCAGAATACAGTCGCCATCACTTTCGTTGCCGACGGTGTCATCTTGACTTTCTTGGGTCGTGGTAAGTCAGTATGTCGCCACTCCATGCTCGCACGCTTGCTTTCAGGAGTATGGTGATGAATCCATGTCTCGTCGGTGGTCACAACACGCGTTCGAAAGGTGTCACCTTCCCTGTCATAACGCTGCAGCAGCATGGAACGGATTTGTTATCCTTGGTGAGTTGCTTAGGGAACCCATCTGGCACAGATCTTGTTGAATTTCATCTTATCGTGGATGATGGTGTCCACACTGCCATTGCTAATGTTCAGTATTAAAGCCAATTCTCTGACATGAATCCGCATGAATCCGCCTGTTGTCCCTTATCACCTCATTTGTTCATGCGATGATGCCATCATTGACAGCAGTTGCTGGCCCTGCCTTATGAGATTCATTGCCAGTGGATTCTCGCCCTCCTTCAACTTTTGGCACCAAGCAAAGACGGATGATCGAGACAAATATGACTCGGCGAACTGTCTTTGAAGTCTCTGATGAATTTCAGATGCTTTCACACTTTCCTTGTAGAGAAACTTGATGATTAATCGTTGTTCCACTTTGGTCGCTGTCCGCCATTTTGTTTAAACAAACAATCGGTTGTCATGGCAACCGGATGAGTGGTGCTGCATTTGCATGACAGGCGGTAGTTGCCATCCCAGCAATGAAAGTTTAGATTTTTACAACAATGAAATTTACAAAAAATAAAGTCTAGGTCAAATTTGAACTCCCCTCGTATTAATATTGCAATGATGTTTTTACTTACTTGGCATAAATTCATTTACTGTTCCTGTCAATGATAAAAAAACTTGTTTTAGTAATAATCAAATGAAAAAAATTATAAATAAATAAATGAAAAAAATGAAAAAAATAAAGAGGCAAAATGAAAGAATGGCAAATTTTGTAACTATAAAGTTATATGGAGATTATTAAAGTGGCCTTAACAACTATTTAATTTAAGATAATTTAATGTACATGATTGCATTCCTTAAAGAAAGATGTATTAACTACTTGTGTCATTTCAGGTCATGTATTACCCACCTATGAGAATCAACACAGCTCAAAATTTAACCTTGCAGTACGACATGATTTAGTATAATGGAACCAGCCGGTTTCGGTTTTATTTCCCACCTTCAGCAGGGTTACCCATCTTTATGCCAGAAAACACAGTGCAGGAGAAAATCTCATTGACTACCATCAAAATTTAAAACTGCAAAACTTTAAAACTACTGTTATTTAATTGCTAATTTTTTTTATAATATAGAAACCCACTACGAAGAAAATTCAGATACTCCTGATAAAATAGTATCAGGTTGTTGCAAAAGTTTTTTCCGGATTTTTATTCCAACACAAAAACGACTGAACTTGAATGACAGATTCAGCTCATGCAGATGCCGGGCAATGGTTGAAAAGTGAACCTTGAACAGTTCACTCGTTGTTACATTGTGATCTTCATCAGTTGCTTAGCGTAGATCACCATCTGAAATCTTGATTGGCCGACCAGAGGTGCATCTTGAAGAGTGCTATCTCCGCGTCTGAACCGGCGATACCATTATTCTATTGTACGTAAACTAACAGTATCATCACTTAAACGTTGGCAAATGTTTCGTGACATTGCGCAGCAGTGATCTTTCCAGAATACTCGTAGAAGATTATTGCTCGAATATGCTCGCGTGAAAGGTCCATTTCAGACCGTTGATGGCACTCACAGATGTATAGTCAGAAAGATGATTCTTGGATGTAATATAGCAAAGATATTCAGGAATCGAATGCAATAATTTGTTTGAAAACATATGAACACCCTCCTCGGAAAATGAGCCCTTCTTGGGCACGGGTTCTAGAACCGGAAGAAACTTTTGCAACAACCTGATATTTATACAAAAGTGTTGTTTGCTCAGGGGAAAAACAACATAAATCTCATCTTATAAATAATTCCCTAATCCCCTAGAAAATACAAACTGCTTGTATGTTTAACTAGTACATTTATTTTCAAGTAGTAGAAACAAATTTTATAGGAACATTATTAAAAATAATAAAAAAAAATGTACTCAGAGCATTGCTGTCGTACAATCGCAAGTTTTCATACTTCCCACTTTATGAACAAAACATAATCTTAAAATTAAAAACAAAACCTACTCCAGAACAAGAAAAAAAAAGATTGTTACTTTTTATATACCGGTACCGGTAAATTGGTATATTATCCTATTGAGAACCTCTAACACAACTGCATCAATTGAGATCCACTAACATCCAATAAATTTTATACAATTATGAGTATTATTGTATTATTATATTATGAGGGTGAATCAAAAAGTAAGTTACATTCTGAAGTAAAAACAGATGTAAGTTAAGATCCCATACACACATTCTGAGGAAACGTGCACCATTTATTTAATTTTTTACATAATCACCTAACAATTGTAAACACTTGTTCTGAACGTGAAAATAACTTTTCCATGCCGCTCCAGCGTTTCTTTGACTTTGTGAATAATCAAGTGCACACTCCCATAAGAAACGCTAAGCGTTCTGGCGATTTCTTTAATTTTGATTCGTCGATTGTGCGGAATCCTCTCATTAACACTTGTGCTCGGGAGTGTTGGACGTGGATGGTCTTCCTGTGGGGTATTCGTCCGTCAAATCTGAGCGCCCATTTTCGAACTGCTGGCACCACTTCACAATTGCAGGACGAGAAGTCACATTATCTCCGTGGACACTGCAAATTTCCTTATGGGTTTCAGTGCAATTTAAGCCTTTCGCCCACAAAAAACACTGTTCCGCGAATCTCCAACTTGGAGTGTACAACCAGTTGCTGCGCCATGAAAACATTATTCTAGCGTATGCAGTCATCGATCTATATTAACTAACTGGATGCACCAATCCTATTGACTGTGTGGCAAGTGAAGCCTTATAATCGACTACTTTTGCCCAGTAAGAAGGGCATCGCATCGATATTAGTTAATATACATCGACGGAAAAACGCGTCTTTTAAACAAGCATTAAACAGTTCAGCCACATGTTTAGCGTTAGATTATCGGTCGTTTGATCCATCGTTAATATACCGGGTGATTCAGTCAATTTCTGACCATTTCATTCGAATGAAGTGCATTAGAAATAAACAATTGAAAGAATATGAGCGCCATATCGAATTTCTAAATAGTTGGAGTTTGTATTGTTGCAACGGCGCTGCATGAAAATCGTATTGTTGAAAAATGGCGCCCGCTTTATCAACAGAGCAAAAATGCAAGGTTGTCGAATGGTATTTCGAGACAAAATCATCTGTAACCGTGCAAAGAAAGTTCCGGAAGGAGTATAAGTGTCGAGACGCACCAGGCAGGCAAGCAATCATGAATTTTGTCAAGCAATTTCGTGCCACTGGATGTGTTAAAGGCAAGAAAAAAGGCGGGAGCGAAGCTCGTGCTCGAACGGCCGAAATTATCGAAAATGTTTGCACAAGGTTGGTGGATTCGGGGGTGGCTTTCTTTGGCCCCCTACGAGTCCTGTCCTAAACCCATGTGATTTTTATCTCTGGGGGTTCCTTAAAGACAGTGTGTTTACTACAGCACCAAGAACCCTAGACCAGCTGCGACAAAGCATCGTCGACTGCTGCACCCTTGTGGATGCAGAAATCCTGGATAGAGTTATGAACAACTTCACCATTCGGCAGCGAGCATGCTGCTCAAAACGTTCGTGGTGGCCACGTTGAGCATATCATCAAGACTTTTCCACGGGAATAAAAACTCCGAACTGCCTAAAATATCATACTGAAATGCTAAGTTTGTAAACATTAATGGGTCAATAAATCATAGTAATGAAATGGTCAGAAATTGACTGAATCACCCTGTACATGCATGGTTTTATTTAAAAAATTAGCTAAAAATGGTGCAATCCTGTTCAGCTTATTTATTTATTTATTTATTTATTTATTTATTTATTTATATTCCGGATGGAGTAAATTATCTTACTTAATATAAACGTTATTCTGTCCGTCATCATTGTCTTTTCTTCATTTCGGACTAAACCGTAACAGTTATCTTGATGAAACAAACATGGTCTATAGGTCGATGATAAATAATTAAAATGCATTTAAGTTAAAAAAAAAAATTGACTTCAAGTTTGGTCTAAATAATTGATTTTATGCCAAATTTTTCACTTTTTTTTCAATTTAAAAGGAGGTTTTTTAAGATATCTCGACAAAATAAAAATTGAAATGTACCTTCTAATTAGCTCTATCAATCGAGGTATAAATGGTGTCAATCAGATTTTTCATTGCAAAATTATAGCCTTTTTTGAAAATTTCCACTTCAATTTCAATTCCAATTTCAATTCCAATTTCAATTCAATCTTAGCTAATAAAAACATTATTCTGTCCCCGTTATCATTGACTTTCCCTCATTTCTAATCAAACCATAAGAGTTAATAAGGGTTACCTTGATGGTCAAGGTAATAAGAGTTACCTTGATGAAACAAAAATGCTCTATAGGTCAATAATAGACAATTAAAATGCATTTAATTTCAAAAATAATTGATATCAGGTTTGGTCAAAATAATCGATTTTATGACAAATTCTTCACATTTTTTTGTAGATATCTCGACAAAATAAAAAATGAAATGTAGCTCTATTCATCGAGGTATAAATGGTAACAAATGAAACCATCCCAGGAAAATGGATGGACATCTTAGAATTAGTGCAAATTCAGGGCTTATTATTGGTAGAAAAACAAATAACAATGCACTAATATGATGATGTCACAATGTATGACGTTTTCGTGCAGAGGCTTTCTCTTTAGGAGGTGTTGACTAAGGCCGACCGTGATCTGCGATAGAGTTTTTCATTGAAACTGATAATGAAAGTAAAGTTTCTCTCTTCGATAGGGCGGCGCTGCGGGCGCAGTTGGGCAGATTGTACATGCAGCGCCACTTTTCAATAGAGTTCCCGCCCTACCGGGAGCTAGAAACTTTAGCTTAATTTTTAACAATGGAGCTCGATGACCATGTATATTTATAGACCGTGATGGAAACCTATGGCATGTATCAATTTCATCAACCAGTGTTGACGCAACATACAAACATCACCAGCCAATTGTTGACACAAAAAAGACGGGCTGATTGTTCACACATGCAAGCAAACGAATATTTCATAAAGATAATTAATTTCTGTGTTTTTGAGAGACTTATGTCCAGTTTTAGATTTTTCCCATCATTATGGTAATATTAAACAGCTGTATTTTAAATTTCAACTTTATAGCTTGCTTCCAAGTTGCATTTCAAAACCGGACAAACGTATTTACATTGTGCTTTACATGTATAGGTAGAAGATAATCAAAATCGAAAAACCAGCCAGCAATACTTTCTCTAACAATACTTTCTCACACTTAAATAATCCAACACACTACCTACATTGTTTTCCTGAATCTTTATTGCATTATTCTGTTTTCAACTAACTTTTTAAGTTCGAATCGTCTCCTCATAACGGAAATCATGCCAAGACGTAGAAATATTTCAGAAAATGTTGAACCAAGGCAGTTGAGAAGAACTGCAGCCAGAATTGAACTTGAGCGACGAGAAACTATTCGAAGACAACAAAACGAAAGAAGAAGAACAGCAAATACAGAAGCTCAGCGTTTGCATCGATCGAGACTTACACCACAACAGGCAAGAGTTGTAAGATTGAATAATAGAAATGCACACAGAGAAGCAAGGAGAGTGGAAACTTTGGAAAGGTCTCAAGAAAGACGTCGTCAAGATAATGAAAGACATCGTCAAGTTCGAGATAGAAGTCAAAATGTTGATAGAAATCACATTATTGAAACTATTGAAGCTCACTATTGTGGACCAATGAGTGTAATTTGTCGTTTTTGTGGTGCAAAAAAAATTCGAACTTGAACGATCGTCAGGAGGAGTAAAAGAATTCAGAAGTTGTTGTCATTTTGGAAAAGTTCGTCTTGATACCCCAATCAATACTCACAATCAACCTTCAGAATATCCAATTTTTCTCCGTGAAATGCTTTCAAATCCTGATCATCAAGAAATTTCGTGAAAATATAAGGTGGTACAATAGTTCTTTGTCTTTTGCGTCGTTAGGAGCAAAAATTTTACCTCCACCTGGATGCGGACCTTATGTTTTTCGAATACAAGGTCAAGTATATCACGCAACTTCAACACTTCATCCAGGAGCAGGAGAATCTCCAAAATATAATCAATTATATGTCATCGACACCTCTACTCAAGCAACAGATGAAAGATTGAACAATCCACAAAATCATAATCTTATGCGAGAAATTCTCTACACAATTGATCAATTCATGAGAGAAAATAACAGAATAGCACAAACATTTAGAATGATGAAAGATGTGGAGGCAGAAGAATTAGAGCGAGCAAAACAACTCGGTAAACAAATTCCGATTGTGATGAAAAGAAATCCACGATCGGAAAGAAGATTCAATGCGCCAACTGCAAATGAGATAGCTATGGTATTTGTCAACGTTGCCGATGGCGAGCCACCATTCGAGAGAGATATACGAATCTATCCATCAAATTTGTCCAGTAATCCTAACGGAAAATTTGAAAACATAAACATTCTGAGTCCATATCTTGATCCTATGACTAGGCTTTGCTTTATCCCTTTGGAAACCCTGGACGGCAGGCTCAATGGGAATGCGAAAGTTATCCGGGATATGGAGCAAATAGAAATCTTGGAAGAAAAAATGTTAGTATGTTACAATATAAATCAGCTCAAATAGCAGTTCGAGGAAATTTTAACCCAATTATTAATTCTGGAAAATTGAGTCAATAATGGATAGTAGATTCTTATTTGCAAGTAGAAGCAAATAATCTGAATTTCATTAGAATGAATCAAAGAAAACTTAGAGCTGAATTATACCAAGGACTCGCTGATCATGTTCAAAATGTAGCTGCAAATCTCAATGTTCCACCTGGAACTCCAGTTATTCTTCCATCAACTTTTGAGGGTTCGCCTCGTAACATGAAAAAAATGTAACGACGCAATGACAATATTTTCAAAAGTTGGAGCGGTAGATTAGTTTATTTCAACTTCGCCAAGTTCTTTTCTTTTATCTGCGTATTTTGTTCACCACCAAATGCAAAAAATTTATGGGACAAATACAAACAACCAATGTCAATCGATTATTTGAGAGATCATGATGAAGATGTTGCAGTCAATTATTCTCTTCACGACATTTCTTCAGTTCTCAAGCAAAATAGTCTTAATTGCACTTCTTTCAATCTGCCAGAGCCAACTGGGCAGCCAAATTGAGTTAGAAATTTTTAATCTAATTGAAGAGAGAAGAGAAGCAGAACGACCCATTCCAACTTTAAATACTCAACAAAGAGCTGCTTTCGAAAGGATCACTCAATCAGTTTACGATGAAAATGCCACAACTCGATTATTCTATCTTGATGGACCTGGTGGGTCTGGGAAAACCTATCTTTATAGAGTTTTAATGAATTTCATCCGAGGAAATGGAGATAAAGTCTTCCCATGTGCTACGACTGGAATTGATTTAACACTCATGACAGGAGGTAGAACAGTTCATAGCGGTTTTAAGTTGCCAGTTCCATTGCTTGAAAACTCAACATCAAAACTTAAGCCATCGTCTCTTCAAGGTAAAGATGCTTTAGAAGCAAAACTTATAATCATCGATGAAGTGACAATGTTAACAAAACATGGACTAAGATGCATCGATAATTTCTTGAGAGATGGAGTTCAAAATGATCCGATTAAACGAGACAAGCCATTTGGAAATAAGGTGATAGACATTGGAGGAGATTTTCGACAATGCTTACCGGTAGCACCAAGAGGAACAGCAACAGAAGTTATCGAAGCATACATCAAATCATCAAATTTATGGCAACATTTTACAAAACTTTCGTCGTTAGTTAACATGAGAAGTGCAGATCAAGACGATTTCAATGAGTGGCTTCTTAAAATTGGTTCTGGAAATTTTTCAAGAATTGAAAATTTTGATAGTGATTTAATTGAAATTCCAAATGAAATGATTGTCTCACCTGACACTGATATAATTTCTACATTTTTTGGAGATGATATACAATCACTCTCATCTAATGATTTATCAAATCGAGTAATCTTATGCTCAACAAATAGTGATGCTCTCACATTGAACAACGAAATTATAGATCGAATGGAAGGAAGAAAATCGGCGCAGGGCACAAGTCCGCACATAACGATCTTGATTGGCGGTTGTTGAGCGTCGGCGACCTTGCCCAGCTCTTCGTGTGTACTGGCCAGTCGCCTGTAAACGTGCCCACAGGAAAATGACGGAAGAGGACACATTGAGGGCATTTGCCACTGTTCGAAATGCTTGACCCGTTTGGAGCAATGTTACGGCTCTCGCAGCTTCTACTGCTTCAAGATGCCTTCGTGGCATGACAGAGCACTAACAACAACGTTCCAGGAATGCCTGCACCTTCTAATGTTCGACCGTTATCTCCAAGCAAAGAGTGTACTGGCATGTAACCACTTTGTTTTCCGGGGGGTTATATTGTTATGCAAATTTCTCAGAACATCTGTCGGCAAAATGCGTTGGCTTCAACCATTTCCTATGAGGGAGATAGTAGGTTTCATTTTGCAGAAGATGAAATTGCTAAAAAGTATTATTTACGCCCTCTGTAGGGGATTCTATAAGTGTTCCTTTAATTGTTTTGAGCAGTGTACAAATAGGCGAAGCAAGGGAAACCTCTATTCGCCATAAATTACACAAACTAATTTTATTTAATCATGTAAAAAACTCAATAACTTGGACAGGTTAAAGATGTATATTAATCAATAAATGCCTTACTTTTCTTTGATACCTTTTCCCTTAATTTTTAAATAAATATTTCATATATTCTAAAATAAAATTTGTTTTTTTTAAATATTTTAATTACTGATTATAATTTTCTCATGTCCACAAGAATAAATTCAATAATCATCGAAGAAATTAGCGCGTTTGCAACGTTAACATATAGAAACCAGCGATCTTTTGCCCTTCCTCCTTGGAAAAAGTAGTCGATTATTAGGCTTCACTCAACTCCCATAGAGTGGTGCATCCAGTTATTTAATATATATCGATGTATGCAGTAAACGCGTGAACACGTGGGACCATGCCACATTGCAATTATAGACACACAGGCAACATTCTTCGACCACAGATGGTGCTGAGTGTAACTTACTTTTCGATTCACCATCGTATATTACAAGGTAAACAGAGTTTACAATTAAGGTAAAAGATAAAAGGTACCAGTACAAGTACATCCACATCGGCATATTATCTTTCAAAGATCATTTTGCCATACAATATGCCTGAAACTGTGGAGAATAGGATACATAGAGACAAGCGAAACCACTATTCCACATGTACAAGTTTTAATGAATCGTAATACACAGTTCGTTGCCAGGGTCAACCTCTTCGACTCGCTAAGATGCTATGAAATATCAAATAAAATCTAAGCTACCCAAATGACACATGTCAAACTTGCTATGCATTTTGATAGCATCTAAAATTCCACATCTAAAATTACAGTTCTAGCAAATAACTGCAAAAAGCCACCAACAAAAGGCACCAAGCTGACAAAGCAGGAACCTTTTGAATGCCGCTTGTTTTTAAAAGGTTGGTTGGTTGGTTTATTAGAAAATGACCAGGTTAGTTTTAAAAGGCATTGTTAATAAAGGAAGTACTAAATAAAAGAAAGAAAATAATTTTAGAACAATTATTACTTACTGCACCGTCTAAAAAAATTGAGGTAGAGAAGAACAGACATTGTGATTAGGCCAAAAGCAACAGATATTACAATAAGTAATACTGTACTAATGTCATAAAAATGTGGCATTTCCTCTATTTTAATTTCATTTTTAATCTTCCTTTCATCTTGAAAAAAAAAAAAAAGTTCAACAATTTCATTTTGACATGAAGGAAAGAAAATTAAATTGGTTAGTTTAAAAACATAAATCTTAATTGTAACAATGGTTTGTAAATATACTGTAAATATTTTTATAAATCAGAAACAGTTGATTACTGTATACAGTATAATAATCCTATTTTAGTGATTTTAGGGATGATATGATGCATAGTAATGATGAAACATAGTAATTACATTAATAGGTTATAGTAATTATATTGTAATAGTAAAATTCATATATAGTAAAACCACGATTTTACGTTTTTTCGTCGGACCGACAAAAAACAAAAAAAAAAACGTATAATGTGAGAAAAGGTAAAATAGAGGTCAATAATAAATCAATAAAGTATTGCCAATACAGAATAAATAAAAACCATTTAAAAGGTGAAAGGGGGAAAAACTATTTATTGCATTATTTTTCTATTATAAAACACTCAGTATTTAGGAATGAAACTTGCATTAGAAATGTAAATAGCATTCATTGGAAAAAAATTCGAGTATTGGGAAAAATCAGTGATTTATGTTTGTTTTTGGTTTTCATTAGAAATTTCACAAATTACGTTTTCACGAATCGAAAGAGATTGCAGATGTCAGTTGATTTTCATCTGATAGGAAAAAGATTTTAACTGTGTTTAGTGAATTCATAGGTTCATTTGAGGAAGGCACTCTCTACAAATTCAGTATTGTCATCGTCCACTTCATCATCTGATGTGTCATCTGAAAAAAACCCAGAAACATCAATTATTTCTGGTCACAATCGGCGTATCCGCTAAGATTAACTGCTATCTCTCAGCAAAGTTATTTCTCACTGAATGAGAACAATTGTTACACCCTGAGGTAACGATGCAAATCTAGCTTTCAGAAACAATGAATTATACCGCTCTCTGTGACACTGTACTATGCCGAAGATATCAGGAATTGTGAGGGAAGACAGAAAAGTGCAGCAACAAAAAAGAAAAAAAAAGGCTTGATTGGATACTGGGTGAGTCGGCAGATAGCCGAATATCCTAAGCAGAAATGTCTCAGGACATCCCCGAATAATCAATAAGGGGACGCAAACCAACTCCCGAACCTAAGGTGTTATGCGGCTCGCTGAAGGGTGGATGGCACTTCGGTTATAGTGCCCCCTTAACCCAGCATGCAGACAATTCTGGCATGGATTGTCTCTCCTGCAATTTAATCCACAGTCTATGAATCTTGATTTTATAATAAACCTTACACTAGGGGAGTCTATACGGGACCAGGAGCCCTTGGAAGACTCCAAATTGGTAGAAATGATCACGATTGAGTCCACTGACCTGCTCTCTGGGGTGGCTATAATTCGCAAGACCAGAAAGGAAAAGAAAGCTGTGTTTACCTGGGTTTAAAAACCTAAGAAAATCCCTCAATCAGACACCTTGCCAGATGCTTAGGTGCTTATAAGTGAACCTTCAGCATGAAAAACTGGCAGCTGCCAGCAACCTCAGTGACCAACATTCATATCACTCTAATTCAGGAATCTTCGATATCCAAAGGAGCAATTAGAGGATTGACCAACTCTGGAGGTATGCTTATTTATGATTATTCTTGCTTATCTCCCTGAAAATGCTTATTAATTAAGAATAATATTAAGGCACTGCCAATAAACCAGCTTTGTTCTAGGGACTTGGCAGAAGCCAAAATTACGCTTCGAATTGATGGGAAAAACTAAGAAATAATATTTGTCTCAGGAGCATATGCAACGAATAGAGATAGAGAGAGACCGTTTCCCTATCTGAAGCCTCTGGAGACACAGTCTTCCACCTAAGGGGGTCCAATCTGCAACATAATCTGCCAGCCGGGGACTTGTGAGTATCCCCACTCCCACTTGGGCAGTCATGTTAGGGTCGGCACCAGAGTAGAAAAGCTTCCACCCTCCTTCTAAGTCCACAGTTCCAGAACCCGGACGTTTCGTAGAGGTAATACCTATGATATCCAGTCGATACCGTTTGGCTTCTTCCACTAACTCTGATTCCTTTCCTGTCATGGAGAATACGTTCCAAGTGCCGATTGACAGCACCCGATCCCGTTGTCGCTTTACCCGTTTCTCCTCCTGGGTAAACGCATGCGCTTCCCCCGACCGATGTATAAGGCGATTTTAACTGAAATCTGCTTATACAGGGTGGATCCAAAAATGAGCTCCCCTTTTATTTTCGTAACTGAAGCAGATATGTCAATTTTGATGAATCCAATGAATAGGAAGTTGTGGGTAACCTATCCCATGATGCACTTTTCATCATCCCAAATATGCAAATTAGGACACATTCAAATCCTGTCTTAAAAACCGTCACAGATACACGAAAAATTCCAATTTAAGACTTGTTCACAGCATGGAATTCCGAACAAAACAAAATTTTTTTCCAAATTCCGATGAACGGATCAGCAACAATCACATATTGAATTTATTAGTTACTTCCCTATGCACTTCACAAAGATATTTGAATGTGCAACATGCAAATCAAGAAATTACCAAAAATTAACATAATAACATTCATTTTCATGAGGAAAAGCAAATAAAAGGCAAAGAAAAAGCAATTTTGATTAACTTTGGAGTAAAATTATTTATGCGCTGTGGCTGTTTGTAAATTACAAATAATTTTGATTGTTGGTGATCCGTTCATCGGAATTCCATGCTGAACAAGTCTTCAATTGGAATTTTTCGTGGATCTGTTACGGTTTTTAAGATAGGATTTGAATGTGTCCTAATTTGCATATTTGGGATGATGAAAAGTGCACCATGGTATAAGCCACTTCCTATTCATTGAATTATCAAAACTGACATATCAGCTTCGGTTACAAAAATAAACGGAGGGGGCTCATTTTTGTATCCTCCTCGGTTCCACCATAATTAATGCAATTTAGAGTAATGAGCTGTATACTGATGAGCCATTACATTATGACCCCCTCCAATTTAGAGTAATGAGCTCACCCTGAGACAAATGTACGGTGCAAATCCAGCTCATACCACTATATATAAACTGTCAGTGAACTGAATTTCTGAATGTAGAGTGTTTGGCTACAGCATGGGAAAAGTAGCAAATTTATCAGACTTCGACAAAGGATAAATCGCACTTCGGAATGTCGATCTCGTAAATGACACGTTTTGTGGCTTGTTCACATGCAGTCATTGTGAGTACTTATTAGAAGTGGTGTATGGATGGAAAAACGACGAGTTGCTATCTTGACATTTGCCCTCCACAATACATTGATTCCAGAGGGGAGTGAATACTAGTATACCTTGTTCGCTGTGAACGAAGGGCTACAGGGGCCCAAATCACCAGCAGCTACAACATTGGTGACCAAGACAATGTGTCTCAGCGTACAGTGAGTCCTTGCGATTATGGCACGCCATCGCCAACTGTGCTTACATTGGGCCAGGGAGCACAGCAATTGGACTATATGGGAGAAAGTTGCTTGGTCCAGCGAGCCATGTTTTCTGGTCCATCACATGAATGGTCGAGTACGGATACACTGATTTCCTACAGAAACTGTGACATCTGAATGCACAATTGGGTGGATACGCCTCGCAATATATGGGAATTGGAGGACCAACTGATAAGCACCTGGTAGCAGATACTCAGAATACCTATCAGCCCCTTGTCGAGTCAATTCCTTACAGCACATCTGTGGCTTTACCTAAAGGTGGTCCTATATTGTATTAAACAGGTGGTCATAATGTAATGGCTCATCAGTGCAGATCATATCATATTCATCCTAGGCCCATTTAGAAGGATATGCCATCTGGTAAAATTTTGTTTAAGTTTTTAGCATCTAAAATAGGGATACATTGGCAATTTCCTCTACTTGTATTTATAAAATTTATCAAATATTATATCAAATATTATGGGATAAATATAGTCTGAGAAGGTTGCAGGGAAGGGACTTCGAGTATATCGATGGATGGATGGATGCTCCATGGCAAGATGTATCAATGTCCTTTTGCTGACTGGTTATCATTAACTTTCATATCTGAGGAGCTGTACCTTCTGTACCTTTTTCCTAACAAACTGACCTACATCCTCTTGTGTATTGTGTAAAATCACCTCAAAAGCCAATGGATCCTAAGCATCACTAAGCATCCGACAAATGCCCAGAGTCTCTTCAATACAACCTTTCCTATAGTATAAATTTTCAAAAGAATCTTTATATTATACCAGTCAGAATGACTGTTGGAGTATATGCTCCAAAATTACAAAATCCTCGAGGTTTACAATTGCAGTGAACAGGATAAATCTGTAATAAAAAAATTCATATTGTGAAATAAAGATTTAAGTATTTTTAGTCATTAGATTATTTAAAAAAATGATACTGAAGTTAGAACCTGCTAAAGAAAAAAAAATTGTGATCATTAAACAGATTTGGGCATGTCAAATGCCTGCAATCACGTTAAGGTGTAAAAATTCAAGTAACTAGAAGTTCTTCAAAACATAACAATAAAATATTACTGTCCATGGCATCTCAGAATGACGCTCTCATGGAATATTCTGGAATCCACCTATATGGTGTGCCCAAATGAAAAGGAGACTTTCACTGTAGCGCTGTTGTATCTAATCGAATTTGGTAAATATGCTTGTTGATAGATGTAGCGTCATCCTGGCTCCCCACGTTCCAAAACAGTTCACTCTGCCATGAAGGCCGGAAAAATGATGCTCAATTTCTTTTTTCGACGAAGAAGAACCCATACTTCGACTGGCTAAAACTGGGTGAAACAGTTAACGCTGAACCGTACTGCAACACGTTGCTGAAGCCAAAACGGGCCATCGAAAACAAGCACAGAGAGAAGCTCTCGAAATGGATAGTGCTGCTCCAGGAAAACGCTAAGCCATTTGTGGCCAAGAAGACCCTCCACCTTCTGGAAACATTTCAATGGGAAATCCTTAAACATCCTCCGTACAGCTCCGACTTCTCCCCATGCGACCCTCATATTTTCGGCCCCTTAAAAAAATCACTGACAGGTCATCGGTTCACCTGCGACAAGGAAGTGCAGAACACCGTGGAAATAGGAGCCATATGAAACCCAGGAGTTTCAACACTGAAGCCATCATTCGCTTCTTATGCTCTGAGATCAATTATGTGTAAGCGTCATGTTACACATTAACTATACGTCAAATATTCTTTTGTAATTAAAATATTCGTTAGATATAACAGTATTCCTTTTCATTTGGGCACACCTTATATTTCACTTATTCCATTATCAGGTTCGTTCTCTGCAAATCATTTTCCTCTTTGTCAGTTGAAGGAAATGAAACAATCAAGACCTATTAATTTTCAGTAAGCATCATGCATCAGATTTATTAATGTCCGTCCGTCCGTCCCCTACATAATTTCCGCATTTTTTGAGTTAGAAGGTTGAAATTTGGAATGTAGCTTACTGAGGGTATGAGCACCTTCACTATTTAGTTTGGTTTTGATTGGGCCACTGGGGTCGGAGTTTCGGGGGCGGAAGTTAGAGGGGACCAAAAGGTCTATGCGTACTTATGCATATAAAGGAGTGAAATTCGGAATGCAGATTCCTCTAAGCAAGATCAACATTATTGTGAAGTTTGGGCCAAATGGTCCCAATAGGGTCGGAGTTGTGGGGGTGGCATTCACTTGGTCTTTAGAACTATGACAGCATATGGCGTGTGATATATCATTCGATCGGAAATGATGACAAACGAAAGAAGATAGAGCTCTCTTTCATCTTCTAAATAATACGTTCGAGTCAATTTTTCGATTAAAAAATATAGGGTGGGGGGCGAATTAAAAAGTGCAGATAAAAGGGTAAAAATAGATAACCTCAGTGCTTCCGCTACTTTCCTATACCTTTCTCGGAGGATTAATTTCTTATATAACAAAATAAAAACCAAATTACCTTAACTGTGGATAAATAACATCAATGGTAACACAATGAGCCAAAACCGCTTTTCCACAACAAAATATTTATTACGCCTGGATACGTATTTCGGACGCTACGCGTCCATTTTTCAACAAGACTGAATGTTACAGACAATCGACAATCGAACAGTGAAGTGTACATTCGTTAGGATGGGACGAAAGCAGCGCTTTCACAAAGCTCATCTAACCAGAATAAACTCCAAATGAAATACACTGAGGTAGTCAAGAAGCCTAACCAACCCAAGCGGTCTTCCATATTATACAAAAAAGAAAATAAGATTGACGATTGTCAGAAAAAAATAAAAAAATAAAAAAATAAAAAAAAAATAAAAAAAAAAAATAAATAAATAAAATAAAATAAAATAAAAATAAAAATAAAAAATACAAGGAAAAATAAGATTATCACATCTTCCAGTAGTCTGGGAAAGAGACGTTGCTAATATCTTCAAAATTGATGTCAAGAACGTGCCTCGGTTTACGATACTTCGTATGCCAGTTCATATTCATTGAGTTCTCCAGTATCCCTTTCACAAGCTTATTGTCGTGAGTCTTCATCTTCTGTATCATAATCAAAAGGAGATCCTGTATAAACTTACCGATATGGGCCATGTTTAAATCGAGGTGGATGGATTGGTTTTTCACCGTCCTTCTGTCCAGCTGGGCAATGGTCCTCAGGGTAACATTCTGGAATGACTGTAGTTCACTCCATCTGGTTTTACAGATAGTCGCCCACGCAGGCATGCCATAGAGGAGTATGGTCCGGATAATCGATTTGTACAGAAGTAGCTTGTTGTCAATGCTGAGGGCGCTGTTGCGACCCATGAGAGCTATGATACTGT